>JAVIWB010002767.1:0-36454 GCA_031893035.1 Dermolepida albohirtum
AACCTCCCACCCTCTAAAAAACATTTCCATTAAAGAATTTTTCGTTAATTTTGTTAATGCTAAATCCAGACTTAAACCAACTTTAATATATGGCACTCGCCACATCACAGAATCAATTATTAATTTCATACTTTCAGTCGTAATAGCATTAATTATTACATCATTATCATCAGCACATCGTTTCAATATCAACTCTTGTGACACATTTAATACCACATGACGGAAATCTTCGAAAATTCCTATCAAAAGCTTCATAGGAATACAAATACTAAAATTATCTCTACCATCCAATACTGGAGCCATTTGGAAAATCTCAACCACAATTTTCTAATTTATTCACATAACTTGGACTACAAGAAAAAGTATCCCTTCATAGTCGAAGTTATACCAACATTCCTTACTTCATCTATCTCAACTTCACTAATTACATATCTGATATTACTAAACATAAAAGCTGCTGCATTATGAATTAAAAACGCCCTAGCACTTGTTTTACTATCATCACTAGCTAAACGTAATTTTCGTTCAATTAATAATTCCGACTGTGCCGAATATGTATATTTATCTATTTCAATCCTAATTTCGTCGTTATTGCATATTTTGGTGAGGCAAGAGGTACGTGGTTATGAAATTCTATTTCAGTAATAGAATTATCAACACGAACCTTACTTAATACATCTAAAATATCTGTCCTTCATATTGTATATTTTTGTATGTACACCCACTATTAACTTCACACAAACAAATTTCTTCTTACACTAAAATATGATCCTCTCTTTACTTCTTATTAATCATAAAATTAATATCAAAAAATTCCTCTTACTCTGATTATCTTATACCAGAACTTTCAAACCCAAACTCTCCAAAAATTTTTTATTTTTATAACATAACTTATTATGTTACAACCTTTCTGCTAACCACATTAAACCACTTATTTCCTGATCTTCGCACAAATTTCCTCGTCTTTTTCCACAATTTATTAGCAATATTACTCTTTTTCCTCATATTAATAACACTGTTTTCAACTCATATCCTTCTTCTAATATGCAAATATTGTATAATGTCAATTCTTCACATCCTAAATCAACTAGACGTCATGCCTAATCGACAGCTCGAATAATAATATTAGTTAACACATTATTATTTACAGGCATATAAATCTTCTCATCCGGAACTTCTATTATTTTAAATACTGTTGGAACATTTGGATAAAAATGATATAAAACGTGAGACAATTCTCCATTTATATAAGAACCATCCACTACATTACACATAATATCAATAGCACTGATTTTATTTATATCAACAATTTCATCACTATCAATCGGAGTATTTCTATCAACAACTCTACGATGAAGACCAAGCAACGATCCTATTGAATTTTCAAATGAAAAATCAACTGCCACCGTAGATCTCATCTTTCATGGTACATATTACTATTACCATTTAATACAAAATTATTTCGTTCACCTTCTTTAATTCGCAATTGTTGACCAATATATTTTTCTAAATCATGTATATCATAAGTACCCTCAGGAAATAATATGTCCAACCATTGATAGGGATTACTCACCATAGATTTATAACGAAATACATTATTATGTGATCCTACATTTGGAATTGAGTTATAAGTCTGCAAACTTAACATACACATTTCATATTCACCACTTAAAAATATAGGAGGATTCAATGTACATGCTACCTGTGATCCTTTCCAGACAACACCAAAGTTAAATCATTCATATCTCCATTATCATGGTTCATCTTTATATATTTATACCTTTACTATATAAAAAATATTATTTCACATTTACAATTTAACTTAATTAACCCTTTCAAAAACAATAAACACACATGACCGCAGTTTACACTATTAATGTCTTGATATCTTCTATAATTATACTGTAATGCTTTTCAAATTCAACCGGAGGTTTTAAATCTTCATAACTATCAAAATATCTTAGTACATCATTACTTTTCTTATACGCTACCCAATGAGTCCTTTTTCCTACATTATCATCCAAATTTATTATTCCCTTCTCCTTTTTATATATAATTCTTGGTCAATTCTTGGTATTTTTAATCAATTTTGTTGGTAAAAGATATTATTTTTTAAAACAAATTATACTATTTTTCTTTTTTTTGTACTATTATGCTATTTTTTTGAGCGAGGTAGTTACCACCTCAGGTCCTCCGGCGGTCGATCCTTCCTTCCACCGCTGATCCCTTCATCCACCTGAGGAGGACCTGTGCAGAAACCCTCACCTTTCCACATCATTACCATTCATCAAATGAAACGTGCCCAGGCTTTTCCTCGGAAACTGGTTGTGGTTACACCTCTCTCCATGCGGTTCTTGACCGGCGCCGGTGGAGGAATCGGTGTTACTTCAAGCGGTCGGAGCGGGAACTGAATGGCATCGATGTTCCAAGCGGTTAATGTGGCATTTACGTGTCCATATCGGAGGTGGTGGCGGAGATGACATCGGAGGTGTGGAGTTGTGGAGACAGCTCTACACAGGATTCAGTAAATATGCGCCTACAGTTTCAAACCTGACGACCACTGGGAAAATTACTTACTCTGGCCCCAGTTCCTTCAATTGTTAGTCGAAGTTCCTCCTGAAAGAAAAGAGAAACGTTACTGTTTCATTCTACAAAAAACTCAAAATATACGCGTTACCTAATAACCACTTCTAGTCGAACACCAGCACCATTTCTGACTGATCGATAATTGATAGGGGTGAACTAGGGGTGTGAACTACGATTATGGAACTATGGTAGAAGTTTGATAAATGAACTGAAAGTATCGTAAATATGTTTTTCAAATAATTAAAATATTTAAAAATATTAGAATTTGATAATATTCAAAAATAATTAAATATTTTTCTAAGAACAGTGAGTCTGTATGTTAAAGTAAAGAAGTCGTTAGTATGTCCGTATGTCCATGCAAAGTCAATATAAGCACCAACCCTCCACCACTATCACATACCATCAGAAGTAATTAGAAGCTTAATTAATAAGTTTGATGGATTGATGTTATTTGTTGATGACATATTCTATCGAACTCGATCTAGATCGATAAAATATATCAAGAATCAAATATATCAAGAATATTTTTCTTGGTAGAAGCAATCAGTAACCCTACTTTCTTCTATTTAATTATTCATCTCTTGGAGAGGTCGAAGTATTTTATTAATAGAAACACAACCAGGAATCTCTGTATTAATGGTATCACTTCGGATCTTATAGAAACGAATAATCATATCATGTTCTGCGATAGTTTTCTCCATCTGCTCATTCAGATTCGAGATTAATTGGTCTGCAACCTTGCCAGCTACCGTTCCCTCATGTAGGAGTGATGCATAGCTGTTCAGAAGTTCACTCATGTTTGCAGCTAGGTTGGACACTGATTGGTGGACTGATGTTGCAGAGGAAATGTGGGAGTGGACTGATTTCGGAATGGATGGGATCTCAAGTGATGGACTGACGATCTGTAGTGGTTGAATGTGTGAAGTGCGGGGATGGACTGATATCCTGGAGGTAGGTGGTGGAATGGGTGAGATATTTAGGAGATTTTTAGGTGTGGAAGTAGTAAGCGGATGAAAGGAGACTTGAGAAACAGCGAACAGTGGTAATTGTTGATCCTGGGACGAGTGAATGGAAGAGACTTGGGAAGCAGAGATAATGGGATATGGAGCGGTTTTAGGAAATTGGTGTGTCGCTGACGATGGATCAGGTTGAATAGGGTCTCATATTAATATTACACGGACTGGGGCAGGGGGTAGATCTGGTTGAACGGATAAGAGTCGAGCCGCCATTATACTTAGAAGGGAATGTGGATGCGGTTGTGCAGGTTTAAAATAATCGGATAAACGAGCAGATACGATCACAACAGAAGCTTTCTGTACCGCAGGATAGTCGTCATATATATTTTGAATAACCTCCTGTGGTATTGTCCGATGCTGGTACTATGAATCAGTGTAGCAGTAGTCGCAGTCGTAATAGCAATCATAGTAGCAGTCGCAACAATAGTAGTAATAGCCACTAGTGGTGCAGTAGCCATTAGTGGTTGGTATCCTTATTGTCCACGTTGCCTACCTTTCCTGTAAAGAAGTGGTTGAGCTTTCAACTTATGTTTTTGCCCTTCTCAATTTGTTATATACAATGACAGGTAAACGGCCAAAAAATGGTGGATACTCAATTGCAGGTAAACGGACAACAAATGATGGTGGAAAAATAACTACTTACGGAGAAACTGAGCCCGTTGCAGGAGAAATAATCATGTTAGATACTAATGCAAGAGAGAAAGCCAGAAAAACTCAAATCCCCACTCCCATCCCAATCTTTTGGAAATGGAACTGGACGGTCCAAAACGCGTAACCACAAATTCACAACACCTACAAACTTCAATTCCTCCTTTTTCTTCTTCCCTTTCTCCTTTTCCCTTTTTCTTTTCTCCTAGTTTCTTAATTTTCAATTAAAGAAATATCACTTAATTTTTCCCTTCTTTTCATTTCTATTTCCCTTCCTTTCCCTTTTCCTGCAGACCGTCCAATGGTACAAAAATTTCATGACCGTTTAACACAGTTTCAACAAACACCATTTCATTTTTTATTAAATTATTTTTTTTCTTTATATATATATTAATAAATGAAAATACTATATCAATTACTAAACATATTTATTGAAACATAAAATCATCATTACGCTTTCGCTTAATTAACTCTTTCAAAAACAATGAACACAAATGACCGCAGTTTACACTATTAATATCTTGATATCTTCACAATTATAATTATACTCTATAACACTATTACCATTCGATAATAAATACTTTTCAACTTCAATCGAAGGTTTTAAATCTCCATAACTATCAAAATATCTTATTACATCAACACTTTTTTTATATGCTACACAATGAGTCCCTTTTCCAACATCATCATCCAAATTTATTATTCCTTTCTCCTTTTTATGTACAATTCTTGGTGAAGCATCTCTACTAAATATACCTCGAAATTTTCCTATTTTCCATGTTCCAACATATTTCCATAAATCATTTTCAGTTAAAGGCCTTCGAGGTAATTCATTTAACCGTTTTTTGACCCAATTCCGTTTGGTAAATACACGCCACAACCCGCTTTATCAGGTTTTATATATAATCCACTTCCAATAGATATACCACAACCTGCTTTATAAGTTTTCAAATATAATCCACTACCTGCAGTTTTAGACTCCATAGCAAGATTATGACGTTTAGCGTCATTTAATTGATCTTTTTCTGCTTTAGCAGTATTAACTGCCTTCGCTATGGCTGCAGCACCACCACCTAATGAACCTAAAGCACCCAAAGCAGCAAACAATGGAATTAAAGGCAAAAATCCACCTTTCTTGGGAACTGCGATTACTGTAGAACGAGGAGGTAATATTCTTCTTCCAGACTTCACTAAACTATGATATTCAGCTTTCACATAAGTCAAAACACCTTTCCTCTTACCAATATGTCTTATTGCATTACATGCTTGCTTTATTGCTCTCATAAACAACATAGCACCACCAAACCGATTTCCCCTTGTGCTTCTTCTCTTACCTTTAATTCTACTTAATAATACTACCATCCCTTGGCTTCTTCTATACTTGCTCCTCATACCCATACTCAATCTTATTTTTCCTTTCATAGCAACAGCAACTAATGAAGCAACTAATCTTTCTCCTAAACATGTGTCTTTACTCTTAATTCGCCACAATAGCCTTTTGGTATAATTTCTCGTCCGCAACGTGACGCTCCAATAAATCGTTTGAATGAGAATAAGATACATCGTGCTTGTAGAAAACACGATATATCTTATTAGACTCATCCAAAATATTCATATCCTTATCACCTCTTTTAAGACGTTCTTTTAATTTCTTTTCAGGACCACAAAATCAATATTCTGATATATGTAGTTCCACTAGTAATCTATTTATTACAGTATTCAGCAATCCACTACCTTTCTTTCTCCCTTTTCGAATTAAACTACTAAGTTTCCCCTTCAACTTCACCATACTAAAGGTGAATCGTCTTTATTAATAACAAATGGTATAATAAAACATAGCAACCAAAAGTAATAAATATATACACCCTTCGTACATATACGCCTCATACCCACACCAACTTTGATTTTTAAAACCAATAATGTTCATATATTTAACTCATATTTTATTTTATATCAAATAATAATGTAGAATTAGACATAAATACAATAATTATTATTTATTTTTAATATGTACATACATATAATATATTTTACAATTTTATATTAATGTTTTTCAATAAATCTACGTAATTATAAATTTTCAGCATCCCATACACGACTAATTCCTTTGTTATGCAAACACACTCACTCCATTTTTTTCTATTTCCATATTTACATCTCACCCACTTCTATCCAGACGATCCACCAATTCCTTATAAAATTCACAATATTTTAAATGTGTTAAAAGCGCTAATAGAGATTACACCACATCTTTTAAACGCCATAAATCCAAGAAACCTTCATACGCTAAATATAGAAACTCTCCATCTTTTTCTATTTTCGATATTCTAATCGATCCATCAAAACATTCACTCAACATTTGCAAATTGAAACTATTATTAACCGGAAATGCTACATTGCAATATTCAAAATATTTTTTCAACTTCAGAATCTCTATTAAAATTCGATCCCACTCTTCCACATTAAAAGCATACAGTGCCAATGCATATCCACTTCGAATGACTTATTCAAAAAATATGTCCTCTCTCCTACTAAAAGTATATTCCATGATGGTTCTCGTACATTTTTCTGCACACGCATGTGTACTTTATCCCAGAAATGATTCATCTGACTCATTTGATTAAAAAAAGCTTCTGTAGAAGGATTCACTTTACAATTCTCAACTTCATTCGTGAAATTACCTTCTTCAATGGTAACATTTCTCAGTTCACCGTCTTCGATTTTCTGAAAACAATTATTTTGTTCTTTTATATTAAATGAACGCTTCATGGTAACTCACAATACTGAGAATGATTCTATAACACTACCTTTATATACCTTTATCCGCGCACGTAATTATTTTTTTAACCTTATCGAGCTCAACCGATTCTAAAACCTCATTGATCTTGAAATGACTTCCAATGGTCTGAAAACTACTAAACCTCCTTTCTAAAACCTCGTCATTAATCTTGAAATGATTTTGCAATGGTCTGAAAAATGCCAAACCCCTCGGCCTCAGCCGATTCTATTGTAGAACCTAGTCATTGGCCTTAACTGTTCCAACATGCATTGTGGTCATAGTCATTGAGTCCCTCTACTGATGAGTATGAGAAGAATTAATTGCTAATATTCAACTTAGAAAATCACTACGATGTATATTGTCTTAATAAGCATTGTTTATTTATAGACGACTACGTTTCATAAATAATTTTGTCGTATTAAGATTACTCATAAATTTAAGTAATCACTTTGAGTTCCGTTTCTTAATTTAATTTTTTTTTAATGCATTTAATAAATACGTGTTGCATATATATAATGTTATGTTATAATGTTATGTTGTTATCCATACATAATAATATAGTATGTTAGTTAAAAAGACCCAAAAAAGAAATACATTTAAAATCAAATTAAACATGTAATAACAGTATGTCAAAAGGAAAACATTGCACATTTATCGACAGAGAATGGAGGAAGAATTTGTATTTATACTAGTTCAAATTAATATTAAAAGATTAAAGGAAATTTATAGGACTTAAAGGAACATAATATAATGAAAATTATTTGATTTTTCAGTAGTAATGGATGGATGTAATTAAAGAAACATAGAACTATCACGTGAATATGTAATTATTATATAATAACATAAATACTGGTTAATATTTAGAAAATACATTTACTGGTTTAATAGAAGTAATAATGTATATATTTATATTACATATAAGACTGCTTTTTAATAGAATTTTAAAATTTGAAAGTTTATCTGACATTAGAAACTTTAGCAATTTGTACATATTTTATATGATAGAGTTAATTTACAAAAAGAAGGGACATTAAGATAATTTATGTGTGTAAATTAAGAAAATTATATCAATTATTCAATCCAAAAAGGAATTCAAGTACTTGTTAATTAAAATATAAAATGTGTAGATGGAAAATAACTCCAAGCAATAGTAAGTTTCTATGCGTTTTTGTTTTTTCCTTTACATACGAAAACAAGCTGAAAATTGGGGATTTTGCATAATTTAGTTGTAGAGTGAACATATTTTTTCTAAAAAATAAACATGTATGTAGAAATCCTTCCAACTTACTTGACTATAAATTTCAATATTGTTACCACTTATTTTTACAACTTTTTGAATCTCTAACTTTGAAATTCGCATATGTCTCATATACGAAGTTCAGATTTATTTGTCTAGTCGAATTTTTGAATTTATAGAAACAATTGTTATAAGTAATGTGAATGAAATAGATACCATGCACACTTACAAGCTGCGTTTGGATATACTTAGGTGTTTTGTAAGAGATTCTTTTAATCGTACGAGAGATTCTTTGAGTTCGGTTGAAGACTCCTGGATTTGGCAATGCCTGACGCCCATTTTAAGAATTTACTCTTCAGTTTTTCTTCGCTTAAGCTTTTATTGAATTGACCCATTCCTTCCACGAATCTCGCCGACGAACTGCAGCTCTTACTTACTGGCTGTCTAAACGCCGCCTACAGGGGGGCTAAAAAAGTAACATAAGGGGATAGTGGTACGAAACTTTTAGTGTTGTACGAGAAAGTTGGAGAATGTGTATTCTCCAGAACATTCCTGATCCGATAATCCTATATAAGCGGTAGGAATTTTATATCAGGCATTACCACTAGGCTAACAGTGACCTATAAAAATCGGTATCAGCGGATTGATATTATTCATTGAGTTGTATTAATTAATGGTTAATAAATATTATATATATAATTGTTCTGTTATTACGTTTTATTTTATTGTCCTTAACGAATCCCAGTAAACATATTACAGTATTGTCAATGTCGTAAGCATTTCGTATTCTCTAAGTAAGTACAAATGTTTCAATAAAGTTGTGCAAAATGTTTGCAAAAGTTGTGCAAATGTTTGTTTAAATTATTGTTATGTAGATTGCTTCTGATACAAATAAATATACATAAATACTATAACTAATAAATAAAAGAAACTTTAGTGTGTACACAAATACGTTCAGCGACAAAAATATATTAAATTTATTTGACACAATAAAAATAATACAATAAGAAAAAGCTATATCCATATTTCGGATCGAAGTGAAAGAGATTAACGTATAGTATTCTGTCATTATACTATTTTTTTCGTTCCGATTTAACGTTTGCATAGTACTTAGAATTGCCAACAAAGTAAAGATTGCCTGATGAGTTCTGTAAATGGGCGAAACCTGTCGCAAATATAAGCTTGTCGGCAAATAGTTGTTTATTATTAAATGTATTTCATCAGAATACAAACAAACTGAAGAATATCCCGTATTATCATAAACGAGTACATACTCTCATCATAACAAAATATTTCTTAGAGGCAAATTCTTTTTAAGTCAAGAGGTACCACAGCAATCCTATTTTTTTCCCAATTTCTTTATCCCAATCTTCTATAATTCTTTCTGTAGTTAATAATATGATGCGTCAAAGTTTTTATTATTGTTTTCCTTCCTTTTAGTATAGTTTCTATTGTAGCCATCTTCCATAGTTTGAAAAATATTAAAAAAGTATTTTGCATTACTTTCCTTAAAAAAGATCCTTATAAACTCTCTATACACTTTTTAGAAATTATAAATTTTCTGCAGCGAATATGAATTTAGATTTGGAAATGTTAAACATGAATTTAAAATATTAGATGTTTCAAATGATACAGCATACTTGAATGGAACAACGTGCATTAAGCATTTACAGTCTTTACAATGTTTGTTTTAAAGTTAATTTCTTCTAAATAAATTAAGGATATTTCTTCCAAAACTGTACCATGTACAGATAAGATTTAATTTGTTGTTTTGTTTTGCTTCCGATTTAATTATTGCATTCTTTTAAGTTTTTTAACTTTAAGGTTTGGTTGTATGCAGTTTTTGTGCGCTAATCTCTTATTGAAATAAAAAAAGGTATTTATTTGTTTTTAAAAGCATAAATTTAATATTTAACATGAATTTTTTAATATTGTTCTTATCCAAGTAACGAGAAGCACGACGCTCACCAAAGTAGAACATGCATCCAAACCTAAGAATACCTACAATATTAAATATCTTCATGTATACAATTCTGAAATCGCTTCTCTAATGATTTATTTAAAAAAATTTTTTTATTTAATACAAACGTCCTATAAAATTGCAACATTGATATTAAAATAATTTATATTTACTATGTTCATTTTTCTCATTTTTAGTTATGGCAAGATAGAACCAGTATGTAATTCTACAATCAACTGTACTTGTAATGTTAACAAATTTTCACCAATTTGCGGGCAAGATGGCAAAACATACTATTCGGCTTGTCATGCAGGATGTAGAAGTTACATAGAGAAAGATGGAAAGATAATGGAATATTTAGACTGCTTATGTCTAACTGATACTTTTGCGGATAATTCTAATGCAACTATAAAGAATAATATGGAGAAATATAGCAGTGCAACAGTCGGATATTGCGATATACAGTGTTCAAGTTTCATAACTTACATTATATTATTTTCAATATTCGTGTTTATACATTCAACATCGGAAGTGGGTTCAATGCTATTAATATTGAGATGCGTTGATCCTAGAGACAAAGCAATGGCACTTGGTCTGATACAATTCGCCATTGGACTATTTGGTAATGTACCATGTCCAATAGTATACGGTGCTGTAGTCGATTCAGCATGTTTGGAGTGGAAAATGGTAAATAATGAGAGAGGAGCTTGTAAATTATATGACTCAAATATGTTTAGGATGTTTTATCATGGTAAGTTTAATTAGATTTTCAAAAATACCTAATCTCACTAACTTACTAACATTAAATAAGAGGCATCTTCTTATTTAATGTTAATCAAATTAAACAGTATTTGATCTATATTTAAATAGGTTCAGCCTCGAGTAGGTTATAAATTTATAATCAACTAACAAGAGAAGATTCTCAATCTAAATATTAAAATAAAAATTGAAGCTTTCACGAATGGGTTGTCCATTCTAGGACGTACTCAGAACTTCTTTTTTATAGCGATTTTCGATCTTAATATTATATAATATAAGTTAATGTTAATATCGAAGTATTAGATTTTCGATACTCTACGAGATATGTGAAGCTTGTCCAATATTGTAAGTTACTATTATAAATTAATATTGCTACTTTTTGAAAAAACCAGTGCAACAACAAATTGTAAACCATAAAAATTTATTTATTAATTACTGAAACAACTGCTCAAAATATTTTACATCAATTTGACACAACCCAACCCAACCTACGATGGAATTAATTTCTAACATTATTTAAAATTTCAGGTATTGTTCTTCCCATTTCTGTTATAATTCATTTCAATTCTCATAAATAATGTATATTAGTCGACGATCCCATAGAAAGAAATTTTGGCCATTCCAGAAAACATCGCCTTCCAATCCTCGTTTGCAACAACTCCGTCTAAATAATCTCGAACAGGACAAGTATAATGACCTGATGCTTCATACTGTTGAAACCAGATGATGACACCAGAAATATCTGGATATTTCGGATTCACATATAAAACTGCTAACACTAGAACAAGTTTATTTCTGAGAAGTTTTAAGCATCCTTATCCAGTAAGATTATCTAAAAAGATAGGTCCCACTATGCGGTCATTAATTATGCCCACCTTTCGCGGACGTTAAGTGTTGTCGTCGCCCTGGCAGCGGGGATTCGTTTCAACTCAATATCTACAAAGTTGACAGTTGACATCTGTTTACAGTAAATGTGCATTCATTAGAAAAAAGGTTGCTCTTTGAAGACAAAGCATGTGTTTCATGTAATACATAATTCGCTTACAAACTTAATTAAAATCTGTAGGATTTTCTTGAATATGAAAAAGGACGTCAAAGTTTACATCATCTTTAACACATTTCGGATGTCTTAGCAAAGGTTTTACTTGGTCATATTTCCAGAACTGTGTTGCAGTTTGGATACAGTTCCTTGCGAAACGAGTGATAAGTCACGAAAAAATTGTACTGTATTCTTACAAATTCGAAATCTGTTCGCATATACAATAATCGTTAAATTTCAATTCGCGAGGTTTTCGTCAAATATCGCATTTTGAAAATGAAATAAGAAGATTAATAACTATAAGTGACAACAACATGAATAACCTAGGAAACAACGTAAAAACAAATGCCTGTTCTAATATTTTTCCTTGAAAAAAGTAAATGTAGACGTAAACAAAAAAAGGCACTGAAAACAATTACAAACAAGCTGTACATGTTTTCTGCTGACATCGTTTCACATTGACAGTATCAGAATACTGGAACAAGTCACATCAAAATACAGTATTTAAAACTTTCAGATATAATGAAGTGCACTACAATGATTTAACAACAATCAACAAGGATCACTCTTTTTGACACTTAAATATTTTGTTCAAATGAATAGGTAAAATTTTCAGTTACGAAAACTATAAAAAACATAGATGTTAACAATTTTAAGAAAACATTGTTCAGCGTCATCGTTCCAGTTAAGTTTCTGTGCTTTCCTTTTTTCTTTCGTGAGGGTATCATACGAGTAGAAGCTGCTGAGGTGGAAAAGTCCTTTAAAAATGCCCGTAATACCCGCACATTTTTGTGTATCTCTCGAACTAAGTTACTATTTCAGAGCTAGGAAAATTTGACATTGTCGACATCTTATATGGGTCAGTTCTGCGGCCATTTTTAAGTGATAACAAACAAAACTTGCATTTCTCAAAGTTAATGGTAAGATTGGCTTTTTTAGGCATATGTATACCTTTTGTAAAACTTCCAGGTGTTTGGTAAAAATTGGTGTAGCTGTTAAGAGGTTATCCAAGTACACGATTATATAATTAAGGGACTTGTTAAACGAAGTTATACCTCGAATTACAGCAACTGTTTCAACATCATGTTCCTAAGTAACCCTAGTAAAATATATTTTATTTGCTAAATTAACTTTGAGTTTAAATAGGTTACATGTTACGAAAACCTATATCCATAATAATATTAAAGATGTATATTAAATTTTGACGTTTATTACGGCAAAGTTTAATTGTGGGTGTAGATTTTTGAAACCAGTTTTAATTATTTTTGCAGAATCTTGGCGGTACTTTGATTAAATACCACTAGGACTTTTGGTAATTTTAAAACGCTGTCTACTTGAACTGGTAATATTTCAAACTTTTCATCTGCAGTATTTATACTTAAATCGTTACATTCTAAGATATTTAAATTAAAGAAAGACCTTTAGAACCCAAAACTAAGTCTAATAATATGTTAAATTTTATTAAATATTGAAATTTGGTTAAAAGGACGTTCATCGTTTTTATTACCTACAAGCAATAAATTCCGAGATTTCGACTCATGTATATAAAAGTAAAATATTTAAACCACTCTTGCCAATTGTATTTTGACCCGTCGTCGTAAATCTACACGCATCTTCTCAAGGCTGTTCGTGGACTTACAAAGGATGCTATCGATATATGTTTTTTGGACAATTAGTAACTCTGATAACACCGGATTTCCCACCACCAATGACAATAAATATTTGCGCTAGATTTTTCGTTCAATTAGTCTTAACACGACCTGTGCGATTGTGTAAATAATATCTTATTTCAGTTACATATCTGCGCTTCTTCTCTTTGGGTAGGGTTAAAATTTTTTTAACATTCATACTAACGTCTTCCATTTCTCTACAAACTTGTCCCAACTCATTTACAGATGGAATCACCCTCAAAGACTGGTAAGATGCCAGTCTCAAAAACTGGATTGTAAAATATTTTTCTTAATTACTCATAGTGTAGAGTGTAGAAATATTATGAGTAATTAAGAATAATTACTCATAATATTTCTACAGCTATAAATATGGCAATTTTAATAAAAATAAAAATAATAATATTGACGCAGAAACTGAAGGTTTCATAATTGCTATACATGATCGAGTTGTGAAAGCAAGAAATTATAGTAAATATATTGATTGATTGATTTTGATTGATTTGATCTTCATTGGTATTTTAAATACTTTTAAAATTTGCATTATAATAAAAATTTTACAAACAAGGTAGAATTTTATGAATTTAAAATTAAAACTTTAAGTTGATTTCAACAAAATTAACAAATTAAATTGTTTTTAAGAAAATTAACACATTGTCTTTTAAAAATATAATAATTTCTTTGAGTTTTTAACTCATTTGGGATATCATTATACAATTTAAGTCCCTTATAGAATAATGAACGCTGCATTGCTGTTGACGTTGTTCTTCGTAGTCTAAAGTTATCGGCGTTTCTAAGCTCATGCGACTGAATCTCACCCACATATCTGATGTTTTCATAAAGATACTCTGGCGCATTTCCCATCATCATTTTCTGCACAAAGCATATGGTATTCATTTCTAACCTCTGTTTATTATTTAACAATTGCAGTGAATTAAGCATTACTGATATATGTAACTGTATAACGGTTGCATTTTAAAATACAAATCACGGCTTTGTTTTGTAGTTTCTGCATTCTCTTAATTTGTGTTTCTAGGCAGCATGTATATATTATAGTTGAACAAAATTCAAAGTGGGGTTTAATAATGGTGTTTTATTTATATTTATTGGGGTTGTTATTGAAAGTTTTTTTCTCATCCTTTTAAAAAACCCAATTT
Organism: Dermolepida albohirtum; assembly: GCA_031893035.1. Lineage (NCBI taxonomy): Eukaryota > Metazoa > Arthropoda > Insecta > Coleoptera > Scarabaeidae > Dermolepida > Dermolepida albohirtum. Next base: position 14,849 of record JAVIWB010002767.1, read on the forward strand.
TTTTGCAGATATAATCAATATAATCTTTAAGTTTTAATTCTTTATCAATTATGAATCAGAGGTATTTGATTTTTTTCAACTTTTTCTATTATTTTGTTATTAATTTCAGAATCTCTTTCAGTAATCATGTTAATTTCTATTAATTTAGTTTTACTTTCGTTTAGTTTCAGTTTGTTCATTTTTAACCATTCGTTAATATTTTTTTCATCATATTTTAATTTGTCTCTACATTCGCTTTCAGATTCTTCTTCTGCGTATATTAAAGTATCATTAGCATATAATACTATTTTACATTTTTGAACAATGTTTGGCATTTCATTTATATATATACAATATATTATAAAAAGCAGTGCACCTAATATTGATCCTTGAGGAACACCAAAGTCATTCTTCAAAACGTTCGATTGGGTACCGTTCACTTTTGTTATTTGTTGTCTGTTTTTTAAATATGATTGAAACCATTCCAATTCAACATCATTTATTCCGTACATATAGAGTTTTTGTATAATCAAATTTCCGGCTGTTGTTTCAAAAGCCCTTTTAAAGTCCAGAAATAAAGCCATTATTTTTTGTTTTTTGTTTTTTCCGATATATTTCCATTGATTTATTACATAATTAACTGTTGTTTCACACGAATAACCTTTACGAAATCCTGACTGGTGTTTGGACAATAATAAATCTTTTTCAAAATACGTTTCTAGTTGATTTTTTACAACTTTTTCTAATATTTTTTCACACGTTTCTAACATATTTATTGCTTTAAACTCCTCACATTTGTTTGTTTTTCATACTTTCTCTATCGGTGTCACCATAAACCCCTTCCAACTTTCAGGAAATATTCCTGTTGTGAACAATGTATTTATTATTTTTCGCAAGATTTCACCCGTTGAATGCCAATTTTCTAGTATCAGTTTTGTTGACATTTTGTTGTTGAAATTTGGTTTATTTTTTATTTCTATTACAACTCTTTTAAGTTCAGAACTTGTTATTTCCCGAAACCTAAATGTTTTTCCGTTCTCCGAATTTGGTTCGTATATTGCGCATGCTCAATAGATTCTCGTATTACTCTTACGCTATTAATAAAATATTCGTTAAAATTATTAGCTATTAGCTGATTATTTGTACATTCATTTCCATCAAATATCACAGACTTTATCTCAGTTCGACTTATTTTGCACCCATTTAAAAATGTATTCTGTTTTTTCTTGTTTTCCCAATAAGATCATTTTCATTGTATTTGAAAGTAATGTCATTTAAATTTACTTTCAATTCTGATGGATTCGGTGCCCTTATATCATATTTTTCACTCATTTCAGTTTCTATAGCATTTTTTACTTTTTCTCTTTCTTCAGCATTTTCAGTTTGTATCACCACTGTTCCATTTTTTCTGCTTTCAACATTTGCTATTTTTAAATTTATTGGATTAAATTTTTTATTAAAATCCTCTTTTGTTTTTCACCACCCTGCTTATTCTACATTCGCGCTCTAGACACACGTCTGATCCGTTCACTCTCTCTTAACACCACTATCATAACACAAAATGTCGTGACAGACATAATAGTAATAATAATAATAATATATCTTTATTCACATAAGACACATCCGTGTATATGAAACGTCATACATAGAGAAATTTAAACATAGTACAAAAAAACAAACAAATAAAAACATATCGATAAGCACCATCACAGCAATCGACAAACAAGCAAGTCGGACCAACACGAGACGAACAAGCAATGTAGTCCAGCTCAATCCGTCAAATACTCATTTACAGAATAGTAGTAACACCTAGCTATTAAAAATGACTTCAAAGTTTGCCTATAATTCATGCTATTCGCCTGCTTTAATTTCGGCGGTAACTTATTGTGTACATTCTGGCTAGCATAGGTTGGTGATTTTTCGAAGCATGTTAATGTATGACTCTCTTTACGGAGCACACTTGCGCCTCGTGTCGGATACCTGCGCCTCACCCCGCCCGTCAAGACGACCTCTCACGAACTGAATGCATCTATACATGTAGATGCAAGGGAAAGTCAAAATGTCATTCTCAACAAATACTGCCCTGCAAGACTCGTCAGCTTTAAGATTAAAAATTAGACGCAATATACGCTTTTGCAAAATAAAAACTCTACGGTAAGATACAGAATTACCCCACAAAACAGTATTATACGACAACACCGAGTACACTAATAAATAATAGACATTCATGAGACCCCGCACCGGCAGAGATGATTTTAAACGTAGTATGGCGTAGTACGCACTATTCAATTTCGAACACACAAAGTCAATATGTTTGTCCCATGTAAGCTGTTTGTCCATATATTCTCCCAGGAATCTGACGCTATCCTGGAGTATCAGCACCTGCCCACCAGCACACACAAATCTGTCGGAACATAATGGTTTACGCTTATAAAAGTTAACACATACAGTTTTATCAAAGTTTAGCAAAATACTGTTCTTAAAGCACCATTCATTGAAACTGGAAAGCACTTCATCCACCTTTGACACAATACCACTCTCACTATAAGATGTCACCAACATCGACGTGCCATCAGTAAACATCACCAGCCCGTCCGAATTGACATAGTCCGGGAGGTCGTTAATGAAAAGGACAAACAGAAGGGGGCCAAGTACCGAACCCTGAGGAACCCCACATTCAACACGGTTCACCCCCGACGATGCTCCACCCACCCTAACGGCCATCTCTCTATTCGATAAATAGGATCTGAACCAATCGTGCATGGGGCCCCGAATCCCAGTGCTGTAGAGCTTGTCCAGTACGAAGTCATGTCGAACGGTATCGAAAGCCGAAGTGAGATCAAAAAACAAACCGACTGCATATAACCTATCATCAATGGCCCTATAGACACTATCCGCAAAATCATAGGTAGCTGTATCTGTTGAGAAGTTTTCACGAAAACCGTGTTGTTTACTTGTAATAATTGCAAATTTATTTAAATATTGCAGCACTCTGTGAAATACAATTCGTTCCAGAACCTTGGAAAACTCATTTAAAATGGAGATAGGCCTATAATTCTCCAGTGTGCAAGTGTCACCCTTTTTGTGCACTGGCACTACTGTTGCTCTCTTAAATACAGATGGAAACTTTCTTTCCTTGATTGAGAGATTAAATAAATAGTACAACGGTTCCAGAATGCATTCGATCGAACGCTTCAAGGTGATCGTTGGTATGCCGTTAAGACCCGTTTGATTCCTATTTTTCTTGCGCTTAATGGCTCCAATTTTTTCATCACTACATATTTGAGAAAAAAACAACGACGAAGCACCCCCGTTGCCCGAAACAGTACACCCATCAGACATAACATTTTTGAAACAATTTATAACCTTTTTGCTCGCAGACTCACTAAAATATCGTCCAAACATCCGCGCAGCAGATTCATCAGACATAATGTCACCGTGCCTATTTATCAATTAAACGTTCTTAAGTGTTTTCCTTCCAGTTTCCTGGTTTACTATATTCCATATCTCACGAGATTTGTTGCTTGCATTAATGATCCTTTTAGAGTTGAACGCTACTTTCACGTTGTTAATCTTTAGTTTATATTGTCGTTTCCTTTCCTTATAGTTTTGATGCAACGCAGTACAATTTTTTTCCTTCATTTCCCAAAAAAGTTCCTTGAGTAATCTCCCCTCATTGATAATATCTGGCGTTATCCAGGTTTTTCTACTTGGTTTTCTATTTATTTTAGTTTTGAGAGGGCAGGCTATATCCAAATACCAGGTATATGTATTCAAGAACAACTCGAATGCATGGTCAGTATCATCAGTACTATATACATCATCCCAAGTCTCTCTCGAAAGAAGAAAACACAGAAAATCCAGTCCATCATCACCCAGCAAACGGAACCGCAGCTCCGTATCACTTTGAGGCAATATTTCCGGTGAACGTCCGATCTGAAGTATATGCGCAAAATGATCAGCAATATTCAGGTCAGCGATATCACAAGTGCAATACCCCATATCCATATTGTGTATCATATAATCTATTGCCGTCTGAGATACGTGACCATCTTTATTAACAAATATGCGCGTTGGTGTTTTTGTACTAATCTGCAACCCATAGGATTTGATCAGGTCAATAAATATATCTGTCTCCACAGACTGAACCAAAATATTTAGGTTCAGATCTCCACAAAGTACTATGTAGTCCGCAACCTCATATGCCCTACTCAACATAGTAGTCAGCCCATCGATAAACGAAGTGTAACAACCTGTCGGAGATCGGTACACCACCAAGAAGCAGTATCTCGCTTTTGCCATCTTCAATGTCGCACAGCAACACTCGACCGACAACTCCATGGATACCCGAGCAAAATAATCACAGCACACTGCATCCATATCCTTCCGTGCTATTATTAGCGAACCCCCACGTACATGCAGCCGCCGACAGTAACTTGAAACTATCTTATAGTTATCAAAAGCTATCGTATTCAGCTGCGCCACCACACACCAATGCTCCGATATACATAGGAAATGAGGTTGTTCCTTCTTAAGTAAAATTTCAATTTGATTAAATTTAGTTGCTAAACCTTGCGCATTAACATGTATAACTTTTAAACTGCTGTTTGTATAAGTTATGTTCTCTGTTCTGCTAATGACCGTCGGTGAAAAAAACGATTAACACGAACATTTTCAGGCCAAATATTAGGGTCACTTATTACATCACTGCTCCCAAAAGGAACAGATATCTTAAAGGACGAATATAATTCTGGATATTTTGAGTTTAATTTTTCGCACTTTATGGACTCTGTTTTTGTCTTTAAATATTTAACTAAATTATCCGTTGTAGTTGCTGGGTCCAGATTGCATACGTGAAAGTGCGCGAATTTTTCAGCTCCCTTTATTTCAATGTTTTTATTCATACCTATTACCAATGATTTCTTTACTTTTGTCCCAGGCCTAGCTTTAATATTAAATTTATTTTCAATTTTCTGAGTATTCAAAATTGACCCGCACCGGAGCTTCTACGTTATTATCGAACACTAGCCCCGATACCGCAACAGAAGCACAACCCACCCCAGTACCGTCACCATTCGACCCATAATCATTCCTGAAGTCATCATTCAAATTACTACTACCACTACTCTTTCTTATTGCGCCAGTTGAATTATTCGATTGCCCCACACAATCCGCGATAGTTTCTTTTATTTTTATTGCACGTTTTATGCTAGGTTCATTACTCTCTAGGTTTTTACTAGAGCCGTCCTTTTTATTTAGTATACTTTTTTTTGATAAAAACTTTTCTCTGCTTATGTCCTTTACATTTTGAGATTTTACTCCCTCTGTATTTCGATGGTTTAATCTATTCACGTTATTGAAGCCGACAGGATTCTCTATACTGATTCGTTTTAATAGTTTTATCTCTTCGGAAAGAATACTGTTTTGAAGACTCAATTTCTTGATTTCAGATTTTAATGGGTTTACAATATCCTCAGTTAAACGTTCAAGAAATGTATGTAGCCTATTGGATAGTATTGTATTAATATCACGTACCTCATTTAGGTCGATAATATTTTCCTCATCTAATTTTTTTATGCTATCCTGCACATCTGTTGAGGTTAGATTCAACGCACAGACTTCGCAGGCCCAATTCTTAATTTCCCCAGTCTTTCTAATTTTGGTGAATATATATAAATATGCAGACAATGTCATAAAACATCAGAAACAATTAATATCACAGACGCATTTTCAAACATAGCACAAACAGACATGAAAATATCTGTAAAATAATACATAGAGATGATATTAAAAAGTACAAGTGTTTCAATAACTAATACTCATAACCTCCAGCAAAAATATACAGAGAAACGCAATAAATATATCAAACCAGAAGAGATGTAGCAACTATGGCAGAAGCAGGTCAAAAATATATCAAATATATTTTCTACCACTAGAGTAATTTCTAAACATCTACATAAAAGCCTTAAAGAACTAAATCTCAATCCAGATATATACACATATTACATTACAAAAGAAACTGTTATATTAAATACTTGTTCAATCGTCAGAAGATTTCTAGACAATAGGGGAGAATCTAATTTCAGTTCAATTTCTATATAATGATAATATTTTTTAGTCGCGTACAGTTCGAGCTCAAACCCATAGATATGTGAATTGAGTGAAAAGTTTTCCGGCGTTAGACCGATGAAGTGAATGAAATCTACACCATAATAATAATAATTCATGCCTTCACATCCCCAAACAGAAGCCACCTACAGGGACCTTAGGCAGGCGATGTGCTATTCTTACGCCCTCACGCGTGGTGTAACTTAAGATCTTTGTCAGTATTCGCCTAAACGGGAAAGGGAAATAACGAAAAACCTTTACGAACAGCAGGCTATTGGAATAAAACCGGTGACCCTGACGTCATTAGCTTGTGACTTACCTCTGAACTATTAGCCGTTAGATTTCTTATAAGAATAACTTGAGTTCAAGTGTAATTTTATATTACGAATCGGTCCGCGATCTACTTTAATAGAATTGGCGGTTATGCTATCTTTTCTATTTTTTTGAAAGCAAATTACCACGATACGTGGTTTCTCCAAATTCGTACTAGTTTTAACGCTCCATACATCTTTTTTATTAGTTCATAACCGTGGAAATTCATGCATATCACATTTTCTAAATGGTATGTAGATGAATGAGCTCATCGAGTCGACGTTTTTAATAGTTTTAAACGCATCAAGTCATTTGCTGCAATATGTGGTACATGCCTTTCCACTTTACTAATTTCTATAGAGGCTTTCTTTTTATCATCTACATCTATATTTCTGTAGCAATTTCCATCTGTACGACTTTATACCAAGAGTACAATATAAAAATAACTAATGACACATTCACATTACCATATATCAACATATCTGTAAACAACAAAGTTTTAACGGCACTAATAGACACAGGCCCGCAAGGCTCATTAATAAATGAAGACATAGCAGAAAATGTTATCGAAGACAAAAGCATAGTAGGAGTGAAAACGATTAAGTTGGTAACTATAAATGGATAGAAAATATATAACGTAACTATAAACAGAAAGAAAATATATAACGTAAATAGGATGTTAATGGAAAAAATCAAACTAATGGATTGAGAAAAGGGTGTGGAATTATTCATAGTTAAAAACATTGGAATTCATTGTACACTAGGGAAGGTTTTATTACAAAAATAACATAAAAATACTTTCGCAGCACAGAAATACAATTACGAATGAAGAAATTATTGAATTGACAAATATGAATACAAGTGGATAAGGAAATGATAATAAATTATTTAATGTAAAAATATTAAAAGAAAGTAATGAAAATTATATGAACGCAGAGAAGAAAATGTAATATATAATTTAGATCAAGAAAACACAATACATACAAGGAAGTACATCTCAAAATTAATTACAATTGTTCACAAATGTGGGAAACTAATGAATGAAGAACATAGAATCACAAATAAATATAAACACAACTACAAATGAAAGAAACGAAGTATACCCATGCGAAGAACTAACCAATACCTTATGCTCATAGAGGTAAAGTAAATGAGGAAATTAGCAACATGATAGATAATGATATAATAGACAGACCCAATACATCTTATATTAATCCTATAGTAATCGTCAAGAAAAAAAAATGGAGTTTGGGGACGGACGTTTATGTTTAGATGCCAGGAACATCAATAAGAAAACTGTCCCACAATATGAAGTTCCTCAGAATATTGAAAGTCTAATAGGAAGAATAGATGGGAGCTACATTTTTTTTACAAAATTGGATTTAAAGAATTTTTTTGGTTAATTCCATTACAGAAAATGTCAAGAAAATATACAGGTTTTTGCGTAAATGTACCATTTGGTTTGGCTTCATCTTGGGCTGCATTGGTACGTGCAATGAATGAACTGCTTATAAAACATGATGAATACTGTATTAATTACATAGATGTTATGTCTACAAAGAATGGTTGGAGATAATACAAAATTACAAGCGAACATATAATTTGAAGTCGTTATGAAGTCTGGGATAATAATGTATTATAGAAAATTTATTAAGGATATCTCTAATACGACCAAGCCATTATATAATTTACTTGAAAAAGGTCAAAACTTTAAATGGACAGAGAAAGAGGAAAACGCATTTGTAGAACTTAAACAAGAGTTTATAATCAATCATTTACGGTTAAAACACCCAAGACTTCATAATGCATTCATCGTAAGAACAGATGCTTCTGATCATAGTATTTCAGGTGAATTGGTACAAATTCAAGAAGGAATTGAGGTACCCATTAATTTTGTATCCAGAATCTTAAAGGATTATGAAAGAAGATATACCCTCACTGAAAAAGAAATGTTAGCTATTGTATTTACTTTTAAAAAATTAAAATGTTATTTATCGGGTAACAAATTCACATTGAAACAGATCATATGCCACATATAAATATAATGAAGACAAGATTTACAAACAATTGTGTATATCGATAGAGTTTGTTAATACAAGAGTATAATTTTGATATCAAGTTCAAAAAACACAAAACAAGAAATTGTACAAAAAGATAGCTAAGTAATGATGAATATTAATATATTTCGAGAAACAGAAGGAATATATTCAATGACAGAAGTTAGAGGAGCACAAATATCTTCAGACATTCAAGAGAATACACACAGGGTGTTTCAAAAAGAATATACGTATGTATTTCGAATGCATATATTTATTAAACTTTAAGACATACGAATATGAAACTTTACACACATATATACGAACTTCTCAAGTTCAGATTACATATGTTCAATATGTCCTCCATCAGCGACACGAACAATATCACATCGATACTCAAATTCCTCCCATACTCGGGCAAGCATGTCCTTCGTCATTGATGTTATGGATATGGATCCGGTTCTTCAACTCTTCCAGGTTCTGTGGGAGTGGCGGTACATAAACGTTGCCAAAGCCGGTGACCGTGGAGCCCAGCTGAGACATGCTAAGTCGCCAGCTCCTTGACGACCAATCCAACGGTTCGGTAGAGTTTCATTCAGATAGTCACGCACTTGGCGACTCCGGTAAGCGGGTGCCCCGTCTTGTTGGAAAATGAATTTGTCCTCGTGCAGCCTCGGAAACAACCAGTTTTATAACATAGTGAGATATTGCTGACCGTTAACCGTGTTTCCATTAAAGAAAAATAGGCCGTAAACAGATGTTCGGGATATCGCACAAAACGCATTGATTTTAGGCGAATCTCGTACATGTTCAATGGCTGCATGTGGGTTCTGTAGACCTCAAATTCTAACATTGTGCTTGTTTACCAGACTACTAACATGGAAAGTCGCTACATTACTGTACACGATGCATTGTGCGAAAGTGTTAGCATTGTCAATAGCATCGTGAATCTCGTTACAAAATGCCGCACGTTTCCGTTTGTCATCAGGACGCAGAGCTTGTAACAACTGTAACTTGTACGGCTTCATAATCAACCGACGCCTCAAAACACGCCAAATTTTTGTTGTAGGCAGTTGTGACTCCCGACTGGCACGACAAGTTGATTTCGAAGGATTATGTTGGAAAGCAGTTTGAATTCGTTCAACGTTTTCTTCAGAAACACGAGGGCGGTCAGAACTCTTTCCTTTACATACACATCCTGTATTTACGAACTGTCGATACCATCTGCGAATGTTCCACACACTCGGAGGATCAATTTTTTAACTCAACCTGAAACGTCTTTGCACTGTAATCACGGAGTTGCACTTCGCAAACTAGAGAACACAAAATGATTTCTGCTACGGAGTAGTCATTTTAAGGATACGACAGTTTCCAAGAAAAACAAAAAACAACTGACATCTAGCGGCTATTAAATAAACTGGACTATGTATTTGTTTTTCCAATATCCGAGCCGAGGCGCAGGGATCCATAGTCTGGACAAAATAATACTTTGTAATACGCATATTCTTTTTGAAACACGCTGTATATAAGATCGAAAGAACTTATAAAAGATATGCACTTTATAATAATATATTAATTAAAATCATTGGAGAAAAATAATTATATGTAATTGACAAAGAATTAACAATGAAAATAATCAAAATATACATGAAGAAAATATACATGTAGGAGTATGAAAAACTTGGAAAATATTTAGAGAAAATTATTATCACAAGAGGGATCATCAATTGATAAAAGAAAAGGTAAGCAAATATTATATATGTCAAACGAAGAAAGCAAAGACATATGTAAATCAAAGTGTAGCTTGTTCAATACAAGTTAACAATCCTTTGGATATGATAACTGTTTACGTAGAAAATTTAACAAAAAGCCATAATCAAAAGAAGAATGCATTGGCGATGATGGATATTTTCTTGAAATATGTAAGACTATTTGCTACAAGCAAACGTAACACTAAAATAACGATAGAATGTTTAGAAAAATTTATAGTACAAAAAGGTAAACAAAAAAGTATTAGCGGATAATGCGACGTATTTTCACAATGAAAGGATGAGAAAATTTACAAAATAAAATAACATCGAAATTTATTAAAGTAGCATCAGACATCCACAAAATAATCCCAGTGAAAAAACCATACAGGAGGTAATAAAAAACATTAGAATATGTTTGGATGATGATAAATATAAAGAATGGGCACAACAATCTAGTACCATTACAAGTAAATATCCAATATGAATAGTGAAAGGAAAACAACCTGAGAGACCATAGATAGTGACAATGTGATGATGAACTGATAATTGATGAAATAGGAAAAAAATTAGAGGATGTATAAAAAAATCAGATGAAAAAGAACAAAAGAAAAGGATGAAATTATGCAAATTTCATTTAAAAGACAAAGTATTAATTAGAAGCTTAAGAAGAGAATAAAATAGAAAAGGAAATATGTGGAAAATTTTTACCAATTTTTGAAGATTCATATATCATTACAGGTAAATTTGGTGAAAGCATATATGTATTGACAGAGTTAGAAACAGGAGGAATTTTCACATAAATCTTATTTATAAATGTGATGAATGACGTAGATATTAACAATAATGGAAAAATGAATATATTAACTATTTTTTAATGAAATTGTTAAAAAGAAATAACGAAGTATTCTTTGTGAACATATTTTATTAAAGGGCGCATATATCATGATATATATGAGGAAAAATATTAATTATTAGTTTACTAAAAATTATAAACAATTTAATTAATTTTTTTGAAGACCCTCGTATGTAAACTATGAACATCGGAACATTCATTAAAACGTGAAGATTTTAATCATATATCATTGTGAAAGATAACTTAAAAGTTAGTATCTGCTTCTGGGTTTCCGGGCTGGAACCGCGTCACTATTATATCTGCCGACGTTTCGTACCCATTTGTATGGGACATCTTCAGGGCTGAACTACTGCACTGAAACTGGTGTAAGTCGATGGGGGACGCGTTTATATATGGATAATGGGTCATGGGTCAATGGAGCGTTACGGTTGCGATTGGGTAGATTAGAGATGCAGGATTGCCAAGCGTTATGTAGGGGGTAGCCATCATCGCGGTTAAGATTATTGGGGTGCTTAAAGATCTCTATAGTTTCACGGATTTTTGCGACCATAGAAGTGGTTAGTGCGGAATAGGATCTTGGTTGAATTAAACTGAATATGGTGCCCGGTTTCCAGCCTATGCTCGGCAAGTGCAGAACTGGCTATGCGCAGCAACCTAGTACAACGCTCATGTTCAGAAACACGAGTGCCGACAGACCACTTTGTTTCACCAATATATGCCCTGCCGCATGAACAAGGAATCCTGTATACACCAGCTGATTCTAAAGAAACATGGTCTTTTACGGAAAAAGGGTCAGATAATTTGGAATGGGGTTTGAAGATGGTTTTGATGTTGTTTTTGAGAAGAACCCTACTGATGCTGTCAGTAACACCTTGTATATAGGGTAGGTGGGCTTTAGAGAGGGGGGGGGGATGATGTAAGCTGTGTATTAAGTTGTGAGATTTTGGGATTAAGATGTCGCTGAATATTATGGTTGGAGAAATTATTATTTATAAGAGCTTTGGTAACATGACTTAATTCCTGGGATATAGAATGCTGGTCAGATATGTTGACAGCTCTTTGGACTAAGGAATTGATAACGCCCTGTTTCTGGGCGGGATGATGATGGGAGAGGGCATTGAGATACCGATCAGTGTGTGTGGGTTTGCGGTACACTGAATGTCCTCGTGAACCATCCAGATGACGAGTTACCAAGACGTCGAAGAAAGGAAGGGAACCTTCAGATTCAATCTCCATGGTGAAATTTATGGAATCGTGTTGTGAATTTAAGAAAACAAGGAAGTTGTTCAAGGAATCCCGACCATGAGGCCAAATAACGAAGGTGTCATCCACATATCTGAACCAACATTTTGGTTTTTGGTTACAGGAGTGTAGAATTTGTTGTTCTAATGCCTCCATAAAAATGTCAGCGACAACAGGAGAGAGAGGAGACCCCATAGCATGGAGGCATCATCTGGATGGTTCACTAGGACATTCAAATTATCTGACCCTTTTTCCGTAAAAGACCATATTTCTTTAGAATCACCTGGTGTGTACAGGATTCCTTATTCATGCGGCAGGGCATATATTGGTGAAACAAAGCGATCTGTCGGCATTCGCGTTTCTGAACATGAGCGTTGCACCAGGTTGCTGCGCATAGCCGGTTCTGCACTTGCCGAGCATAGGCTGGAAACCGGGCACCATATTCAGTTTAATTCGACCAAGATCCTATCCCGCACTAACCATTTCTATGGTCGCAAAATCCGTGAAACTATAGAAATCTTTAAGCATCCCAATAACCTTAACCGCGATGATGGCTACCCCCTACATAACGCTTGGCAATCCTGCATCTCTAATCTACCCAACCGCAACCGTAACGCTCCATTGACCCATGACCCATTATTCATATATAAACGCGTCCCCCATCGACTTACACTTAGTTTCAGTGCAGTAGTTAAGCCCTGAAGATGTCCCATACAAATGGGTACGAAACATCAGCAGATATAATAGTGACGCGTTCCAGCCCGGAAACCCAGAAGCAGATAGCATGGACCGCGACCGCGGAAGTCTACGTACCAAATTAAAACTAAGTACTTACTCTTAAACATAATAATACTCTTATTTAATGATAATTTCAAAAGTATATATTTAAAAGTTCTGTATTTCAAATTCATTTTTCAATTAAACCACATATAAGATAGGAATTTGTTGTAAATATTTGTAATCATAAGAAAATTAAGGTATTGTATCTTGATGAATAGTTACACAAGGAACCCATGAATCTAAAAAAAGACATTATTAGAATCAATTCATATAAATAATAATGTCATTATCATAAATAGAAATTTATCATAAAATCTATCAACTAATGTAATTTAGAATGTATTATTTAGATAAAGGAAGCAAAATGTGAGTTTAGAAATCATTTAAAGAAAAGATTGTTATTGAAATGAGATTTTAAAGTAATAAATTAACAAAATGTAAAAGATAACTAAAGTAAACAACCAAGATATGAGTCATGTAAGTAATTTAGTTATTTCATGGAATTTATAAAAACCCACATTTTCTATAGATATGAATGGGGTATAGAAAGGTTTTAATTAAGTTTATTTTAAAGTTTAGATTGAATTTTGACAATAAAAATATTGGCATTTTTAAGTATTTTAGGTATTTTAATTGATAGATTCAATATATGAAACTTATGTACCTGACCAATTAAAATGCGGGGAATTTAAATATGATATTCAATTTCATATTTAAAAATAAATTAATTTCATTAGGACATTTGCGCGCATATTTCTCTTGTTTATCTTGAATTACCATGAAGATGTCGACAATTTCTACATTCTTTTGTCCTGAGATATATAAACTTTGGGGAGGAAATTTCCCATTATTCAGAGAAAATTATTTGTAGAAGCTACATGCTAAAATTTAGAAAAAAATAAACAAAAGAAGTAGTTATAAAAAAATTTAAGAGACAAATTACTTACCGTTAATAAAATAGTGATTAAATATTTTAAACCAGTGATATAAAGGGAATGTAAAAACAATTTTCAATATATATATATAATAATAATAATAATAATAATAATAATAATAATAATGTTTATTTCCAAAAAGAAAAGAAAGAAGTATATAAATTTAACCTTACAATAAGTCAAAAATACAATTTTCATAATTTTTCATTCCCTCTTCCCCCCCTGAAAATCACAGGGTGCATATCAACTTCAAACAAAGTTGTTCTTCCTATGGCACCCTGAGACTAACAACAAATTGAAAAAAAGAAAATGCCTAGAAACTAACTTAACCTAAAATTCTGTAAGTAAATATAATTAATATATAGAAAAATAAAAAAAAAAAAAAACTTTTCAATGATACACAACAAATTGAACTCAAATAATTAAGTCAAGATGAAGCGAAGACAACACACAGCTATCTGGACAACAACTCCTGCTTCAAGAGAAATCTAAAACGTTGAAGGGAGAAGCACTTAAATTCACTAGGCACAGCATTGTAGACCTTAGCGATCTGATACGAATACGAGCGCTCATATAATGCCGTTCGATGCACAGGCGGAGTGAGTGTGCCCCTAAATCTCAAGTTTAATGTGTGCACATCCGTTCTAAATATAATTTTATTATATAAGTACGCAGGCCGCCCACACATCACGATTCTATGAAACAGAGTGGCCATCTGCAAGGTTCGTCTGTCTCTCATATTTAACCATCCGGCCACACTCAATTTGTGCGTGATGTGGTCAAATTTCTTTACACCGAATATCAATCTGAGACAAGAATTCTGGACTCTCTGAATACGTGAGACAGAATTAGCATTCAAACATGGACCATACAACTCACAGCCAAACGAAAAATGCGACAACACCAACGAGTCGCACAGGCTACGCTTGGTGTCAATCCCAAGACAGTGCCTATGGGGGAATATTAACTTTAAATTGACGTAGGCACGTCTAACACATTGAAGAACATGCGTTTCAAATCTCAGTTGAGTGTCCAAAACAACTCCTAAGTTTTTCGATTCAGATTGAACAGGTAAGTCTACACCTGCAATATTAAGATTTACATTACCCTTAAGCAGGGAAACACCACTCCTATTTCCAAAGAGGAGAACCACTGTCTTTGAAGGATTCAAGACAAGTGCATGCCGAGATGAAAACTCTGAAATCGAATTCAGGTCACAATTAATATGCTGTATAGCCGCCAGATTATCAGCGATGGAAAATGAGTGATAGATCTGAATATCATCAGCATACATATGCACTCTACAATGCCTCAGACTCGTATGAAAGAAGGCGGTATAAATAGTAAATAGAAGAGGACCCAATACTGAGCCCTGTGGAATGCCACGAGTAATAGACCTGTAATGGGAAGATTTTCCATTCAGTGAGACACACTGGATCCTACCACTCAAATAATAAGTAAGCATCTTAACAGCCGATTGCGATAACCCGACATAATTCAAAATAGAGAAGAGAAGCTCATGATCAAGGGTATCAAAGGCTCGACTAAAATCCAACAAGGTAAGAACAGAGACTTTACCAGCATCAGCAGCAGTGAGCAGATCATCAGAGACCTCAAGCAGAGCAGTCGTACAACTGTGCCCCGCACGAAAGCCCGACTGAAAGTCAGGCAAGACCTTATTCATTTCTAAGAAATCCCTCAACTGGCAATTCATAATTTTTTCTATAATTTTAGAAATAACTGGCAGGATACTTATCGGACGCAAGTCCTTGAAATTTTACGGATTCGAAGACTTCGGAACAGGCCGTACGACAGCCCTCGTCCATAATAAAGAAAAGTAATTTTCAACTAAACATGAATTAATTATATGTAGTAAGTCGGGAAGAATGACAGGGCAGGACAATTTTATCATATCAATCGTTAAGGTATCCCAACCAGGAGTACCGCCTTTCATTCCTGAAATTATATTACGTAGTTCAATTTCTTGAATGGGTTTAAAATGAAATTCTTCGCAAGATCTATTAAATTTATTCGAGTTATAGAAGACCTTTAAGTCAGGATCAGCAACACCATTCGGAACACTGTCTAGAAAGTAATCATTGATAGCTGTGACATCCTGCAAAGCGAGGGGAATACCTTCAGACTTACCTCCCAAATTAAGCTTCCTCAGCATTTTCCACATATCCTTAGTCGTTTTTTTTGTGAGTTCATAATTAAAATAAGCCTTCTTTTCCATATGAACCGCCTTCGTTGTGTAATTTCTTAAACTTTTATAATAATTCCAATGACTGTTTAATCGACTTTTCCTGAATCTAGCAAGAGCGCCATCACGCAGCTGCATCATTAGCCTCACATTATCAGTGATCCACGGCGGAGATATCTTAGTAACCCTCACAGTATGAATCGGAGCATACCTGTCGAATAATTGAAGTATTAGATCCATAAAGTATATAATTTTATCATCAATGCCAGGCATAGCAAACATATTATAAAAAGGAACCACACTCAGATCACTAAGAAACGCCATACGATCGAAAAATTTGAAATTTCTAATAGTTTTGTAAACACAGCCAGAATCCCTCGCTGTTATTTTAATCGCACAATAAATGGAATCATGATCAGAGAACTTCTCCTCAGCCAAACCCGAATGCGTAACACTATCTGAGCCAGAGGTCACAATAACATCTAACAGATTGTCTCCTCTAGTAGGATTGTTTATTAGTTGAGTCATACCAAGAGATTCGATCATATTCAAAAAGTATAGCCCTGCTAGATTATTGTCAATGGAAAGCAAATCCATGTTAATATCACCAAGGCAAATAACAATATCATAGTCCATAGACACAGACGCAAGCTGCCCCTCAAGATCATCACAAAATGATTTGTAGTATTGATTTGGAGGCTTATACGTCACACCTACCGCCAGTTTCATATGCTTAATTCGGAAACCTATCCAAATTTGCTCAATAGACGTGCTGCAAGAGATGCAAGCAGCCCGCAAACCATCCCGATAGTATATGCAAACACCACCCCCATGTGTAGGCCTATCCCTACGCACAACAGTATAACCTGGAATGCAAACTACATTACCAGAAATATTACTGTTTAACCAAGTCTCACTAATAACTACTATATCATAATTATATGTATAGATAAATCCAGATAGCAGATGTAACTTGGGAACAATAGAACGAGCATTAATGTGTGCAATCTTCAATTCATCAATATTCATAATATTTATGCGAACATAAAAACATTCAGCTTCATCTAAAGTAATTATCAAATACTGAACATACTATATACAAATGCAAAAAAAAGAATACCTTAACAAAATTTAAGAAAAATAACAAAAATAAGAATAAAAAGAATGACCAATATTTGAAAAACTAATATATAATAAAAATAAAATTCACTTTATGTACTTGTAAACAAACACAAAAAGCAAGGTGACAGAGAATCGATAACAAGGTAGATCCACTCATATACATTGCAGTGAAACAAATAGAAGTCAGTTTAAATCACTGAAAGATTTCAAAACCCTCACTTTTCCCTCCACTTTCACAAATATTTTTCCGTCGCTCGACCAAACAAATTTACTACCATATTTTTTCGAGGCTTCTTTCAATAGAGAATTTCGTGTTTTTGTTAAATCCTCCTTTATGACAAATTTAGTACCTTTTAATTGCTTTTTTTTAGTCGATATAAGTTTCTTAGTACTATAATGAAGAAATTATATATATATATATATATATATATATATATATATAATATATATATATATATATATATATATATATATATATATATATATATATACACTGCAGGCCATAAGTTTGGAATCACTTGCATAAGTTAGGAATCACTTCTGAATATAATGAAAATATTGTAGTGACTTTAACAAGCATTGTAAAAATAAAACAATATTAATATACCAAAACGTTTTATTATAAAATAAGCAGGAAAAAAAGCAAATTTTATTTATTTACATCCACTTATTTTTATTATCAACTAAACGGACTTTTCATCGAAATACCCTCCTTTTGCTTTAATGACGGCAGCACACAATCGCGGTAAACGAGACACTAATTTTGTAAGGGTTTCATTGGGTATATTTGCCCAAGAATCTTGTATAACTTGCCACATGTGAGTCTGGGACGTCGGACACTTTTCACGCACTTTTGTATCCAATTCTTCCCACAACAGCTCTATTGGATTGAGGTCTGGCGATTGTGCCGGCCAAACCATGTTTTGTAAAACACCGTCAGCTTCCTGTTGTTGGAGATATCCTCTACATAAATGAGAAGAATGTTTTGGGTCGTTGTCTTGCATGAATATAAAGTTTTCTCCAAGTAATCTCAGACCGGAGGGCACAGCGTTGTGTTCGAGAATCTGTCTGTAACCCTCATTTTTCAAAATTCCGTCGATTTTCACCAGATCTCCTACACCAGCCGAAGAAAAACATCCCCAAACCATTACAGAACCGCCACCATGTTTTACCGTGGGCACCACACATTGCGGTAACATTTTGTCCGTAGCAGTTCTTCTTACAAATATTCGACGTCTGGAACCGAAGACCTCGTACTTTGATTCGTCGGTCCATAGTACTTTTTCCCACTGTTCTATTGTCCAATCTTTATGCAACTTAGCCCATTGTAGCCTTTTTATTTTATTTTGCGGACGTAAAAGCGGTTTGCGAACTGCTACACGTCCCACCAGTCCAGCCGCTCTGAGCCGCCTTTTTACTGTGGTTAAAGAGATCCGAGTTTCACGCTCCCTGTTAAACTCACCGCGGATTTGCGAGGCCGTTAATCTTCTATCTCTTTTCGACGTCAATATAATTGTCTGATCTTCTGCAGGAGCTGTAATTTTTGGTCTTCCTGATCGTTTTCTGTCCGTATACCCTCCAGTAGACTGGTATCTTTTAATTGTATTTTGTACACCTTTGTACGATATCTTCATTCTTTTCGCGATATCCCGTATAGAATCTCCCCGATTATGATGACTAATAATTTCTACACGTTTTTCTAGCGATATCTGCTTTCTCTTCGCCATAATCAAACGATGTTTACTGATTCTACACACTTTTATGTGTCTACACACTTTAAATGATACGAAGCAACTAAAATATTCTCATTACTTCAAAATGTATAAATACTTATAAATATAAAAACTAAATGTAATTACAAAAGGTTTATGCGGAAGGGTCTGCAATAAAATTTGTCCATTCCAGGTAATCGTTCATTATGCAGAAATATTACCTGCTCGAATAAATAATACCGCACGCAGGGTTTCCTTAATCTCTGGTTATTTTGCAACTATTAATGCATTTAAAACTACATCTTTTATGTAAAGCTTTATAATGTACTTAAGAATAATCCTTTGTACTTATATCAAAGTAATACGAACGTAACATAGATAAATTTTAATTTTTATGAATTTACTCGAACTGATTCCAAACTTATGGCCTGCAGTGTATATATATATATATAAACAGTGATAAAACTGGAAAAACTATAATCTTTAAAATACTGCTTAAAACACACGCATAAGGCAAATATATGTGTGTAAATTAATTTTATCATTCATGAAAACCGAAGAAGGGAAAAATATTGGTGAGAGCGACATCTAAGATAGTAGAGGGACTCAGCCGATTATCGAACCTCCTCATTAACCTTTACCACAATGCATGTTGGAGCGGTCAAGGTCAATGAGGAGGTTCTAGAATTGACCGAGATCGAGGAGGTTTTAGTGTTATCATCATTTAAAGGTTAAGGTTTCTTCAATGTCAAAGTTAATGAGGAGGTTCTAGAATCGTCTAAGCCCGAGGGGGCTTAGTAGTTTTCGATCCATTGCAAAGTCATTTCGAGACTAATCAAGAGGTTTTATAAAGAGGGTTTAGTAGTGTTCAGGCCATTGCAAAGTCATATCAAGACCAATGAGGTTTTAGAATAGATTGACTTCCATGAGGTTCAAAAAATAATTTCCTGTATGTATAAAGATATACAAAGGTAGAGTTACAGAATCCTTCTCAGTATTGTGAGTTATCATGAAGCATTCGTTTAATAAGAAAGAACAAAATGATTGCCCTCAGAAAATTGAAGACGGTGAATTGAGAAATATTACCATTGAAGAAGGTAATTTCGCGAACGAAATTGAAAATTATAAAGTGTACCCACGTATAGAAGTTTTTTTTTACTCAAATGGATCAGATGAATGATTTCTAGGATAAAGTAGACATGTGTGTGCAGAAAAATTTACGAAAACCATCATGGAATGTAGCTTTAGTGGGAGAAAGGATATGTTTTTTGAATAAAAGTAATTCGAAGTGGATATGTGTTGGTTTGTTACTACACTTTGACATTGTACCTGTGGTGAAAATGTAGGCAAAAAAAATGAATGTGTACTTTCAATGTTGAAGAGTGGGATAGATTTTTATTAGAGGCTGCGAAGCTGAAAAAGTATTTTTAATATTGCAATGGAGCATTTCGATTTATTAATAGTTTTAATTTGGAAATGTTTAATGAATGTTTTAATGAACTGACTAAAATAATGAAGACAGAAAAAGATGGAGAGTTTCTATTTTTAACGTATAAGGGCTTGTTGGAATTATGGCGTTTAAAAGATATGATAGAATGTCGATTAGCACATTTAACTAACTTAAAATATTGTGAAATTTATAAGGAATTGGTGGATCATTTAGGTAGAAGCGGAAAAGATATAAATATGGAAATGGTAAAAATGTTTAATAGAGTGACGTTTGAGTGTGTTTGCATAACAGATGAATTAGTCGAATATGGGCTGCAGAAAATTTATAGCGATGTAGGTGATTTATTGAAAAACATTAAATATAAAATTGTAAAATGTATTATATGTATGTACATATTAAAAATAAATAATAATTATTGTATTTACGTTTAATTCTATATTACTAATTGATACAAAATGAAAAACGAGTTAAACATATGTACACTACTAGTTTCAAAAATGAAAGTTGGAGTGAACATGAGGCGTGTATATATTTATTGATTTTGGTTGTTATGTTTATTATATCAGTTGTTATCTATGGAGACAATTCATTTTTAACATGGGGTTGAGGGGGAAACGTAGTAATTTAATTCTGAAACGGAGAAAGGAAGGTAGTGGGTGGCTGAATACTGTAATTAATAAGCTTTCAGAGGAATTACATATACCAAAATATAGATTCTGTGGTCCTAGAACGATATTAAAAGAACGTCTTGAAAGAGGTGATAAAGGTGTGAATTTTTTAGTTGACACTTGTAGAAAACACGATATATCTTGTTCTCATTCAAACTATTTATTGGAGCGTAACGTTTCAGACGAGAAATTATATCAAAAGGCTATTGGGCGAATTAAGAGCAAAGATGCAGGTTTAGGAGAAAGATTACTGCTTTATTAGTTGCTGTTGCTATGAAAGGAAAAACAAATTGAGGATGGGTATGAGGAGAAAGAATAGAAAAAGCTTAAGAAATGGTAGCGTTAAAAGAAGAAGCAGAAGGGTAATCGATTTGATGGTGCTATGTCGTTTATCCGAGCAATGAAGCAAGCACGTAATGCAATAAGACATATTGGTAAAAGGAAAGGTATTTTGC
>JAVIWB010002769.1:0-37163 GCA_031893035.1 Dermolepida albohirtum
TTTTGGCAAGTCTTTTAAGCCTGACTGTAACTGCGCCGAACAGCATTCTGGCAACGGCTTTGGCTGCAAGTGCAAGCGGGGTGGAACTTGCCATAACTCTTGCAGGTATTTATATCGTATGGATGGGGATTATCCAGATTGCCATTGATGCCGGACTTATTGATGCTTTAGCCAGGTTTATGTCGCCCGTTATAAAATTTTTGTTCGGCAAACAAACTAACGAAGTTAATTCACTTTTGGCTGCTAACATAAGCGCAAATTTGATAGGTGCAGGTAATGCTGCAACTCCTGCTGCTATTGCCGCAATCGAAAAAATGAGTACACCGGATATGACCCGGGCAACAACGCCGATGATAATGCTTTTTATTCTGAGTGCGACCAGCTTACAGATTTTACCGACTACTGTAATTGGAATTTTGGAAGCCAACGGGGCAACTAATGCTTCCGGTATTATAATTCCCACTTTTATAACTTCTGCGCTTACCACAATTATTGGGGTTATTTTAGTTAAAGTTTTTGCAAAGCGAACTAATGACAAAAACGAATCGGTTTCTTCGGTTTCAAATAACGAGAAACCTGTACGTAGCAGAAAAATATTTATAAAGCGGCCTCTGCAAAAACAAATTAACGTTACGCAGTGCGAAGCAAAGCAAACTTCGTCCGAAAGGAGTAAGAGATGACTAGCAAAGCGGGCTCGACTCGAATGGAGTAAGAGATGACTAGCAAAGCGGGCTCAGCTCGAAAGGAGTGAGAGATGAGTGATTACATAATTCCGATTTTTATTATTTTGATTTTCGTCTATGCCGGTTTTATAAAGCGAATAAATACTTACCAGTCTTTTGTGGATGGAGCAAAGCAGGCGCTTAAACTTACCATTGATATTTTACCGTTTATTGCTACAATTTTGGTTGCTATACAACTTTTTGCCCGTTCCGGTCTTTTAGATTTATTGTGCGATGTATTAAATCCGGTTTTTTCACTTCTTGGAGTTCCCACTGAACTAAGTGCTTTTATTATCCTGAAACCTTTTTCGGGCAGTGGAAGCATAACACTGTTTAACGAAATAGTAGTGAAGTACGGTGCAGACAGTTACATAACCCGAGTTGCAAGTGTCATAGCAGGAAGCAGCGAAACCGTGTTCTATATATCGGCGGTATATTTTTCCAAGACAAAGATAAGACGTTTATCCTATGCAATACCTGTTGCTTTGCTATGCGTTTTTATGGCGGCTGTACTGGCATCATTTGTTTGCTTGATTCTATAGAATGCTGACCTTCGTTTCAAATTTATTCAAATAGTTCAAAACATAACGCAATAATTGATGTCTGTAAGTTCAAAATAGTATTTTAATAAAACTCTTTCTTGGCAATAATTATTGACGGGGTAAAGGTTTTGCCGTATACTTCTTAAGTATGTTTAAAGCGATAGGAAATTTTTTCAGAAATATGAACCGCAAGGTGCTGGTAAGCCTTATTTTTGCCGTGGTTATCTTTGTAACAGGGCTTGGGGCTATTATAATAAATAATGCTGTTAATGCTTTTCATCCGGTTAAGCTTGATATCACAAAAACGGAAATGGCTACTGTATCTGGCAACGGCGGTAATGCAGTAATTGTTGGAAACTATGTTTACTTCATTGGGAACTATGTTGAAGTTGCGGATATTAAATACAAACAGAATGAATATAACAAAGTTGATTTTGGTGCAATTTATAGGGTAAAACTTACCGAGGGCGAGCCAACTTATTCGGATACAGAAACAATGAAAAATGACCCTGATTATTTATACACGCACCAAATAAAAAACAGGCAGCTAATTGTTCCAAAGATTGCAGGTTTTGAAAATTCGGCACTTTATGTTTTTGACAAGTACCTAATATATACTTCGCCGAATAATACAAAAAACAAATATGGTCAACTGCAAACCGACAAAATTGATTTTTATCGTGTAAACCTTGACGGCAGCGGACACAAACTTATTTATACGACTTCCAGTACCTCTGTCACAAATGATGACTTTACCGTGGCATGCTACGGATCGAATAATATATATATTTTGATTAAAGACGGCGATTATTTGCGGCGTGTCAATGTCACAGGTTCGGTAGGAAAAGTTTCCTTGATAAGTAGTGCAGTAACAAGCTTTGTTTTACCGAAAGTAAGTGCCTACAGCGGCAGCGGTGATAAAAGTCTTAACACAAGTTATGGCGGCGTAATGAATTTTGTTTATTATACCGAAGCGTTAAGCGAAGACGACCAAGAAATCGGCTTAACCGGTAATGTACTGAAACAATACTGGATTTCAAAAGGCGAAAAGAAAGAACTTTATAAGGCAAATAATACCGAAATTACTGTTTTATCACTTAGCAACGGCAAGCTTTTGTATAGTATCAATGACAAAGTTAATGGCACTACAGGCTCTCAACCTCCTTTGTATATAACAAAAGACGAATACGACTCGGATAGTTCTGCTCCGTTTGCATTGGCATCACGAAGTGATTATTTGATTCTGGATATAAGGCAGGAAGAAGAAGTATTTTATATGCAGACTGAATTTGACAAATCTACTGCCAACGTAGCTTTTATAAGTATGGCAAGTAATAATCTTTACTTTTATGAAAAAATTAGTTCAAATGCCGGGATGGCTTCTTGGACTAAGAAAGTCGAAAATGTTGATACAATTATTGCAATTACTTCAAGCACGATTTATTACAAAAGTACAACCGGTGAAGTTATGTCAGTTGCGTTGTATGGCAGTGAACTTGCAAAAGGAACCGGCTGGACACCAAGCAGTTCGGCTCGCCTTACCTATTTCAGCCAGAACGGAGTTGGCAGAATATTCTGCACAAAAACTTTAACAAGTGAAGACGATGGAAGTACCACTACTAATATTGCTGTTATGGGCGAAATAAGATTTGACAGTGTTCATGAATATATCCTTCAAAAAATAAAAGATGAATATTTGCCGGAAAACATGAGAGAAGACGACTAAACCGTTTTCCTATATACTACACATACTCGATGCATTAAATAAAATAAAACACTGCCGTTGCGGTGTTTTTAATATCTGATTTCTGTAAATTTTGTGGAATTTAAGAATTTTTCTTGCTTTAGTGAAAAAATGATTGACTTTAGGAGTTAAAAATTAGATAATTGCTGTATTATGGAACAAAAAAAAGTAAATCCACTGCTTGCTGAAGTTGAAAAAATTTTACAAGGTTATAAGGGACAACCTGACCTTAAAATTAGCGCAAGTACAAAATTTGAAGAACTTGAACTTGACAGTCTGGACACTGTTGACCTTGTGATGGAAATCGAGGACAAAATGGGTGTCACAATTGAAATGAGCAAGGATATCCAAACCGTCGGTAACATAATCGATATAATCGAAAAGCAAAGAGCTGCGAAGTAATCCGTGTAACTAGCAAGACCGCAACTGCGGATATCTAGGGTCATGGATATCGTTTCAAACTTAAAAAGATATTAACAATTGAAATGACCGCTGAAATTTTTTAAGGGAGCGGGAACTTGGGTAAAACAGCTTTTTTATTTGCCGGTCAGGGCAGTCAATATGTCGGAATGGGTGGCAGTCTTTTAGATGGCACCGATGAAATTCACCGGATTATAAAAAAAGGACCTTTGGAGGAACTTAATAAAACAGTCAATGCCCAGCAGGCAGTTTTTTTGCTTGGGCTGGCGGAGGCTGCTGCACTTGAAAGCAAAGGTATAAAGGCAGATGTTGCCGCAGGGCTAAGTCTTGGGGAAATCACTGCGCTTGTTTTTGCGGGAGCATTAAAAGATTCAAACTTTGTTAAACTTCGTGCCGAAGCTATGCAACGATGCTGTGAAAACACGGACGGAACTATGGTGGCGGTAATGCGTTTGACGCCCGATAAAGTTAAAGCAATTTGTGCGCAGCTTCAAAGTGAACGTAAAGACGTGTGGGCGGCAAATTTCAACGGTTCGGAACAGGTCGCTTGTTCATGTTCGGTTCAGGCGGCGGATGATTTAATCAGTGAAGTTACAAAAAGCGGCGGACGGGCATTGAAACTTAAAGTAAGCGGTGCATTTCACAGTCCTTATATGAAAGAAGCGGAAGAAAAAGTCGCCGAGTATTTGAAAGGAATTGAAATCGGCAAACCCGCAATTCCGGTTTATTCAAATATCGAGGCGATTCCGTATAACGGAGATTATCGGGCTTTGATAAGCAGACAAATAACAAGTCCTGTATTGATGAGTCTGACAATCGAAAATATGCTTAATGACGGCGTAGATACCTTTATTGAGTGCGGTTCAGGGAATGTTCTTTGCGGTCTTGTGAAAAAAATCGTTGAGGCAAAAGGTCTTAATTATGTTAAAATACAAAAGGCGGAGGACTTGTTAAAATGAAAGTTGCGGTTGTTACCGGCGGAAGCCGTGGAATTGGCAGTGAAATTGCTGCAAGGCTTGTAAAAGAAGGCTTCAAGGTTGCGGTGATTACAAACTCCGGACAAATAAGTTCCGGCGCAGCAAGCGAAATACAGGATAATATAAAGACTTATAAATGCGATGTTGCTTCTTTTGATGCGGTTAAGGCTGTGGCAGAAAAAATAGCGGCAGACTTTGGCGGCATTGATGTTCTGGTGAACAATGCAGGCATTACACGGGATAATCTGGCACTTAGAATGAGCGAAGCCGAATTTGACGATGTAATTGCAGTAAATTTAAAAGGCGTTTTTAATTGCTGTAAGCATTTTATGAGACCTTTGATGAGAAGCACCTGCGGACGAATAATAAATATTTCAAGCATAAGCGGAATTACCGGACTTGCAGGACAGGCAAACTATGCGGCGAGTAAAGCCGGCGTAATTGCCATGACAAAGGTGCTTGCACGGGAACTTGGCGGGAAGGGCGTTACCGTTAATGCGATTGCCCCCGGTTATATTGATACCGAAATGACTGCCTCACTTGACCCAAGCATAAAGGAACGTGTCTTGAGTACAACGGTTATCAAGCGCATGGGCAGCGTCAGCGATATTGCGTCCGCTGTGGCATTTCTGGCAGGTTCTGAATCCGGTTATATTACCGGACAGACGCTGGTCATAGATGGAGGTCTGACTTTATAAGTCGAAATGATATATGGAAGTCAGTCCCAAAGAGAGACGTATTAAATGAATGAAATAAACAAATCTGAAAAGGACGAGTCTATAAGAAAACAACGAAGTGATATGCTGCTTAAGCATAATATTTCTTTGATGAAAGAGTATATGGAGACTTCAGGAAAATTTACATTTGAAGGCTATAAAAATTTTATATTGAAAAAGTTGGAAAAAGACGCAGGAAAAGATGAACCAGTAAAGTCAGGCGAACCTGAAAAAACAGAACAAACTGTAAAAGCAGATAAATCTGAGAAGTCAGGTGAAACTGAGAATTCGGATTTATCTGCAGAAACAGAACAAATTGCAGTGTCAGGTAAACCTGAGGTGTCAGGTAAACCTGAGGGGTCAGATAATACTGCAGTGTCAAATCAACTTGAAAAACCAGAGAATGACAAACAAAAAGAAAATGAAGATAATGACAGTAAAAAAATGACCAGAGCAATTGCTGATTATTTGGAAAGCGATAATAAAGACTTTAAATGGATTGTATCCCGCCAACAGCAAAAACTGGTATCGGAAATGCTTCAAGAACCAAGTCCAAAATTTGAAAGATTTATCTGGGCAACAAAACAAATGGAACATATTCGTTGCAAGTTTGAAAATAACCGGCTTGTTCTGTTGGGCAGTGTGTCCCTTGAATTTGGGTTTTTTAATATAAAGAGTTATGATTTGACTCCTCATATGAAATGGATAGAGCGATTCGAGCAATCAAAAAAAGCACAGGCAGAGGCTGAAAAAGGTAAAGGCAGAAGTGCCGGACAAATAATGGCTGATGTTCTTATCAAAGCAGTAAACGGCGACCCAAAGGAAAATTATGCAAAGTTGATGGGCGATTTAAAACTGAACGGTGCGTGCGAATCCGATATTACCGATATTGATGCGTCAAAAATATTTAATGTTTTATATAATCTTCAAGATGCGTATGCCGTGCATGTTGTGCCGGAAAAGGCTGTTATTAAAAATGAAATAATCGAAGACCTTGAAGCAAATCGATAGATTACATTATCAGAAAAGCATGATTTTAAAAACCACCTAAGGTGGTTTTTTAGGAGAGAATGGGAGTCTCCTGATTTCCTTATTTTTTCGGAAACATGTACCCTATACTGCCCATGCCCACTACAGAGTACACTCGCCAATACCGAGTGGTCAAGTATTTTTTCATATTCTATTATGAATTGATGGAATTCAAATTTTCTGAAAGAGTAAAAATCCTGCGAACCGATAAAGGTATGTCGCAACAGAAACTCGCAGATGCTTTGGGATTTAGTCCAAGTTTTATAGCAGAAATTGAAACAAACAAAACGTCTATTTCTATCGAGACTTTAGTCATTTTATCAAAATTTTTTGATGTCACTACGGACTATATACTTGGCTTGTCTGAAATTAAAAAATATAACAATACTGCTGATAAATAAAAGTCGGATTGTTTTGTATTGACTTTGGCGGCACTTCAGTTATACTATAAACATATGAAAAGAGTAGTTGTTACCGGACTTGGCGCTGTAACTCCGTTGGGGCTTGATGTGCAAGAAACTTGGAAAAACATGCTGGCGGGTACGAATGGAATTGCGCCGATTACACGATATGTAACGCACGAGCATAAGGCGAAACTGGCTGGGGAAGTTAAAGGTTTTAATCCGGATAATTATTTTGAACGAATGGAAGTCAGAAAACTGGATTTATTTTCTCAATATGCAATTGTGGCGGCTTCCGAGGCTATGAAGGACAGCGGTCTTGTTGTCAAGCCGGAAAGGCTGGGCGTATATGTCGGAACCGGTGTAGGCGGCTTTAATACAACGACAAATGCCCAAGATATTTTGCGTGAAAAGGGTCCGGGACGCATTTCGGCGGCAATGGTGCCTATGATGATTTCAAATATTGCGGGTGCGCATATTGCAATTAGGTTTAATGCAAAAGGTGTTAATTTACCTGTTGTTACTGCTTGTGCAACGGGGGCTCATTCTATCGGCGAAGCTTTTCTTGCAATCCGAAGCGGTGTTGCAGATGCAATAATTGCCGGTGGTACCGAGGCTTGTATCAATCCATTATCGATGGCAGGCTTTGCAAACATGATGGCTTTGTCTGTTTCTGATGACCCTTGTCAAGCTTCCTTGCCTTTTGATAAAAGGCGCAACGGCTTTGTTATGGGTGAAGGTGCCGGAATGCTTGTTTTGGAAGAACTTGAACACGCAAAAGCACGAGGCGCAAGAATTTATTGCGAAATTGCCGGCTATGGCAATACCTGCGATGCATTTCATATTACTGCGCCCGAGCCAAGTGCCGACGGATTTATAAGAGCTCTTAATGCGGCTGTCGAAATGGCGGATTTCGGTGAAAACGAAAAAATTTATATCAATGCGCATGGAACAGGTACGGAACTTAATGACAAAACGGAAACCCTTGCAATAAAGGCGGTTTTCGGTGAAAAAGCAAAAACAATTCCGGTCAGTTCGACCAAATCAATGACCGGACATATGCTTGGTGCGACCGGAGCGGTAGAGGCTTTGGTTTGCGTCAAGGCTCTTGAAACCGGCAAAATACCGCCCACAATAAACCTTAAAGAAAATGACCCAGATTGTGACCTTGATTATGTGCCTAATGTTTTCAGGGAGTACCAATCCGATGTGGCAATTTCTGCGAACTTAGGATTCGGCGGACATAACGCCGGGCTGGTTTTTAAGAAACTGAAATAATAATGAAAATAATTATTTATAAGAAAACAGACTCGACCAATAAAAATGCAAAAGAAATGATAAAAGCCGGATATAAGGCACCTTTTTGCATTGTTGCGGAAAAGCAAACCGCAGGGGTGGGGCGGTACGGGCGGAAGTTCTGGAGTCCCAAGGGCGGACTTTATATGACGATTGTGCTTCCGAAAGCGGATTTTGGATATAAATTCGGAACCGGATTTATTGCAGTCTGCATTGTTAATGTGATAAAAAAATATACGAACAAAAGTATTTCAATTAAATGGGTCAATGATATAAAACTTGACGGTAAAAAAGTTGCCGGAATTTTAGTTGAAGCGGTGGCAGGTTGCTTTGTTATTGGTATTGGTGTTAATTTAAAACAAACAAAAAAAATACCCGGTGAACTTGAAGAAATAATCGGATTTTTGGATACAAACGTCGCTGTTTGGACTTTTGCCTCGGAACTGCTAAGCGAAATCACCGGAAACTCGCCAAATGACAGGCAAGTAATTGAAAGCTATAAAAAGTATTGTGATGAAGAACTTGATTTAAATACAGATGGTTCGGTTAATATGCCGGACGAGAGTATTAAAGTAAATTAAGCGGATATTGCTTGTAAGATTATGAAAAGCGGGGGTAGGTTGCGCAATTGCAAGATTTTTTTCCTCTTTTAAAAAGCACAGGATTGCCCGTGCTTTTTGTCATATTAAATATAATAATTAAAACTTAATAAGCAACAGCCAGACCTTTATCATTTGCCATGAAGGCTGAGATACCTCGCATTAACAGGGTTTTAATATTTTTGAAACCGAACTTGGATTCTAGAATCCGTTTAATAATGCCTGCACCTTCTTCGTTGTTACAGTGAGAAATAACAATCAGGTTATTAAGGTCATCGGCAAATTCGCCGGGCAACTCGGCTAAGACTTGGATACCTTTATTGAAACCGAGAATTTGCTTGTATTTTTTTATTTCGCCTTCTTTGTTATCTCCGCAAATAAGTTTAATCGGAATAATTGAAGTAATAAGTCCTGCGATTTTACTCATGCGTCCGGTTTTTGCAAGATTTCCAAGGTCATCAAGCAAGAAGCGGATATTATTTTTATTGCGGATTCTTGAAAGGTTTTCTATAATTTCTTCAAACGTGTATTTTTTTGCTTGAATAAGACCGACAAGTTTGAAAACAATTCGTGCCATACCTGCCGATGCCATCAAGGAATCAAACACAAATATTTTCTTTTCGGGCTGTTCTTTGCGTACAATGTCTGCGGCAAGGCAAGCACTTGAATAGGTACCGCTTATTTTTGAACTTAGTGTTATACAAATAAAATTACCTTCGGCAACACGCATGAACTCCGCAAAAGATTCAGGAGCCGCACAAGATGTTTTCGGTGCGGACTTGCTATGTTCCATTTTTTCAAGAAGTTCATTTATATTCAAATCTTCATTGTCGATATATTCTATGCCATCAATATTGATAATAAGCGGTACGGTAACAAAGTCTATACCTTCATATTTTAAATCCGAATTTTTCAGGTCGCAGCATGAATCTGCGATTATTGTATATTTTTCCATATAGTTTACCTCCTATATTATTATATTATATATTGTTATTTATTAAGGCAAATATAAATTTTGCTACTCCGTCATTATTATTAGTATCTGTAATATAGTCCGCTTGTTTTTTGACGCTTGGAAGGGCATTTCCGACTGCCACACGATAGCCGCACTCCCGGAACATCGGAAGATCGTTATAGTCGTCTCCTATTGCGATACAATCGGTGGGCGAGAAACCCAGTTCTTTGCAAAGTGCCTTGACTCCTGTGCCTTTATTTATATTCGTTGCAGAAAAATTTGCATAAGCATATTCCGTACGGGAGAATGAAGGATTGGTCAATGCTTTATGCATATTAGTAACTTCAATATTTGAAATGATTTTTACTTCTTTTAAAAGTTCATTAAATAAATCAAAGTCTTGGTCAACCAAAGTAATAGATATCACGTTTTTTGTTTTTAAATAATCCTGCATAGGCTCGGTGATGATTTGGTAGTGGCCGGAGCTTTCCGCATTTGAATAGCTGCCTTCAATACAATGAGCAAGAACTGCGGCATTATACTTTGCAGCTATTAAACACAGGTCGGTAACGGCATTTTTATCAAGGGTAAAAATCGCCAGCATTTCATTATTTTTGTAATCAAAAACCAAACTTCCGGCATTTGCCACAGCATATTCAAAAGCGTTATTTAATTGTTCGTTTATTTTGGTTATATATTCTAAATTGCGTCCGGTGCAGGGAACTATGCGATAGCCGGCTTTTATTGCCGCAGCAATAGCTTTTCGATTTTCATCTGAAACAATGTGATTGTTTAAATAGCCCAAAAGTGTGCCGTCAAAGTCAATAAAAATTGTTTTCATTTCTTTTAAAATTGAGGTTTTCATTTGGCATAGTAACATATTGTACTTGACTTTTGCACTTGTTTTTTATACTCTTTTTTTGTAGAGATTGGCATATTAAATAATGTAAAACTTTAATAAAGAGAGGTATAAATGGATAAAACAACAGACGCAAAAATGGAACAGGTAAAGGAAGTTGTGGTAAAGCACGGAAATCGTGCGCAACAGCTTATTCCGATTCTACAGGAAGTGCAGGAAATATATTCTTATCTGCCGGAACCGGTAATGGAGTTTATTGCACATGAACTTGGCATAACGGCGGGTCAGGTGTTTGGTGCAGCGACGTTTTATGCGCATTTTACACTCGAGCCGAAGGGAAAATATGTTATCAAGGTTTGCGACGGAACCGCCTGTCACGTCAGAAAAAGCGAAGAAATTATTAAAGTGATTGAGACGGAATTAAAATTGAATTCTAAAAAACGTACCAGTGACGACGGACTGTTTACTTTTGAAACTGTTGCATGTCTGGGTGCGTGCGGTCTTGCACCGGTTGTTGTGGTTAATGAAGAAGTTCACGGGGCGATGACTAAAGAAAAAACAATGGAACTTTTGAAAAGTATTCGTGCGCAGGAAACTGCCGCTTCGAAATAAAAAGCCGGCAAGGGAGGAAAAAAATAATGACAATAAGTTTAGAAGAACGAAAACAAGGATACTTGGAAAATGCTAAAAACTATAAAACACGCATTGTGATTTGTGCCGGTACAGGCTGTATGGCTAACGGAGCGATGAAAGTTTTTGATAAATTCAAAGAAGTGGTTTCGGCAAAGGGACTTAAAATAAGAATTGCATTGGAAAAAGAACATGCTGATATTGAACTTGCGCACACGGGCTGTAAAGGCTTTTGCCAGATGGGACCGCTTGTAACTATCAAACCGCAAGGCGTTATGTATGTAAAGGTTAAACCGGAAGACGTTGAAGAAATTGTGAATGCCCTGCTTAAAGACGAGCATGTTGAACGGCTTTTATATACTTGTCCGGATAGCAAAAAGACGGTCAAAAAATCTGCAGAAATTCCGTTTTACAGTCACCAGCACAGGCTGCTCCTTAATCTTTGCGGGAATATTGACGTTGATTATCTTGATGAATACGTGGCAAATGACGGATATTTTATGGCTCGTAAAGCCGTATTAAATATGACGGATAAACAAATATGCGACGATATTTTGGCGTCCGGATTGCGTGGGCGTGGCGGCGGCGGTTTTCCAACCGGCCGCAAGTGGGATTTGACTCGTGTAAATCAAAGCGACATCAAATATATCATCTGTAACGGCGACGAGGGTGACCCCGGTGCGTTTATGGACAGGTGTATTATGGAAGGTAATGCCCATGCCGTTTTGGAAGGAATGATTATTGCGGCGATGGCTGTTGGTGCAACGGAAGGGTATATCTATGTGCGTATGGAATATCCGCTGGCTGTTAAACGTTTGAAAACTGCGATTGCGTTGGCTAGGGAAGCCGGATACCTTGGTAAAAATATTTTTGGTTCAAATAAAAGTTTTGATATTCAGATTATGGAAGGGGCAGGGGCATTTGTGTGCGGAGAAGAAACTGCGCTTATGGCGTCTATCGAAGGCCGCCGTGGTATGCCGACACTTAAACCGCCGTTTCCTGCCGAAAAAGGTTTGTTCGGTAAACCTACCGTTATTAACAACGTCGAAACTTTGGCGGCTGTTCCGGTAATTCTGCGAATGGGACCTGCCGAATATGCAAAACTTGGCACAGAAAAATCAAAAGGCACCAAAACTTTTGCGCTTACGGGTCATGTTGCAAATTCAGGACTTATTGAAGTTCCGTTTGGCGAAACCTTGCGAAAAATCGTCGGTCAAATAGGCGGCGGTGTTATTGATAATGACGGAAAAATTGTAGGAACAGATTTCAAGGCAGTCCAAATCGGCGGACCGTCCGGCGGCTGTCTGACCCAGAAGCATTTGGATTTACCGCTTGACTATGAACAACTTCAAGCGGCGGGTGCGATGATAGGTTCCGGTGGACTTGTCGTTATGAATCAAAGCACTTGTATGGTAAAAATTGCACGGTTCTTTATGCAGTTTACCCAAAACGAAAGCTGCGGAAAATGCACGCCTTGCCGAGAAGGTACCCGACAGATGCTGGCGCTCCTTGATAAAATTATCGAAGGAAAAGCGACAATGGCGGACCTGAATCTTTTGGAAGAACTTGCAGGCACCGTTAAAAACAGTTCGCTTTGTATGCTTGGAAAAACTGCACCTAATCCGGTGCTTTCCACTTTGACGCATTTCAGGGATGAATATCTGGCTCACGTTGTTGAAAAAAAATGTCCGACCGGTCAATGCGAGGCTTTGGCAAACTTCAGGATTGTTTCGGATAAGTGCAAGGGTTGCAGCCTTTGCCAGAAAAAATGTCCTGTAGGCGCAATTTCCGGTACGGTGGGAAAACCGTTTGAACTGGATTCTGAAAAATGTGTAAAATGCGGAGTTTGCATGAATAACTGCAAATTTCAGGCAATAATCAGGGGGTAAGCATGGTAAAAATTGATAATATAGAAATTCAGCCAAAGGGCGAAAAAAACTTGCTGGAACTAATAAGGTCAGCCGGAATTGATTTACCTACGTTTTGCTATCAGCCGGAACTTAGCGTGTTCGGGGCTTGCAGAATGTGCATAGTCGAAGTGGAAGGGCGGGGTATTGTACCGGCTTGCTCGACTGCGGTTACTGACGGTATGGTTGTGCGGACTAATACAAAGCAGCTGCGGGACAATCGCAAAATGATTATCGAGTTAATGCTTGCCGCTCATGACCAGAATTGTACGACCTGCCCTAAAAGCGGCGGATGTAAACTTCAATCTGTGGCAAAGGACTTGGGTGTAAGCGAAGTCCGTTTTGCTCAAGGCGAACGAGCCAAGACCATTGACGAGTCAAGCGATGCAATAGTGCGTGATGCCGGCAAATGTATTTTATGCGGAAATTGCGTAAGAACTTGCAAGGAAAAACAGGCGGTTGGCGCTCTTGACTTTGCATACAGAGGTTCTAATGCAAAAGTTTTGACCGAGTTCAACCGTGATTTAGGCTCTACCCAATGCGTGAACTGCGGACAATGTATAAAAGTTTGTCCAGTGGGCGCTTTGACCGTAAAGACGCAAATTGAAGGCGTTTGGAATGCCCTTAATGACAAATCCAAAACGGTGGTTGTACAGATTGCGCCTGCCGTAAGAGTCGCTTTAGGCGAATACTTCGGCGGAAAACCCGGGGAAATGACTATGGCCAAAATAATTACTGCACTGCGTCGCATGGGCTTTGATAAAGTTTACGATACAACATTTGCGGCTGACTTGACTGTAATCGAGGAAGGACGTGAATTTTTAAAACGATATAATACAAAGGGCAACGGTGCAGTTTTACCGTTATTTACCTCCTGCTGTCCTGCTTGGGTTAAGTATGCCGAGCAAAATTATCCCGAATTACTTGGAAATCTTTCATCTTGCCGCTCGCCTCAGCAAATGTTCGGTGCGGTTGCGAAAGATAAACTGACAAAGGACTTTGGAATAAGCCGCAAAGACTTGGTAGTTGTATCTATTATGCCTTGCACTGCGAAAAAGTTTGAAGCACGCCGTCCTGAATTTTCGACAGACGGAAATCCGGATATTGATTTTGTGATTACTACCGGCGAACTGGCTCAGATGATAAAGCAGGCTGGTATGAACTTTGCGAAACTGGCACCGGGCAGCTTTGACGAAAAAATCGGTTCGGGTTCCGGTGCAGGCGTGATTTTCGGTATGTCAGGCGGTGTTACGGAAGCAGTAAAACGCTTTGCCGTGTCGCAGGTCGGGGCGGAAGCGGAAAACATTAAAACCTGTGTTGTAAGCGGACTTGACAATGCAAAAAAACTTATTGAAGATATCAAAGCAGGCAAAGCCAAATATAACATTGTGGAAGTTATGGCATGCTGTTCTGGTTGTATTAACGGCGGCGGTCAGCCGGTTGCTGAAACCGACGACACACTTGAAGAACGCAAAAAGGGTCTTTGTGCAAGTGACAAAGCAAATAAAATGAAAGTATCCGACCAGAATCCAGAAATTAAGGAACTTTACGAGGGCGGTTTAACGGAAGATAAGGCACATCACCTGCTTCATACTAAATACACAGACAGGAAGCACAAACAAAAATAACTTGACATATCATAAACAAGTCTATAATATAAGTAAACCATTGAAAGGGAGGCTTGAAACGATGGAAGATGTAGTATATGCAACGCTGGATGGCAAGAAAAAACTGGAACAAAAACTGAATGACCTTATTTCAAAACGCTCTGAAGTAGCAGAGCAAATTAAAACTGCACGTGAATTCGGCGATTTAAAGGAAAATGCTGAGTATGCTGCTGCACGTGAGGCTCAGAATAATCTTGAAATGGAAATAAGCAACATTGAAATAATGCTGCCAAAAATTAAACTGTTTAATTATGCTAAAGCGGATTCAAGCAAGGTTAGTATCGGCACACGGGTAAAACTTGAAAATTCTGCAACTAAAAAAGTTGTAGAGTATGTTATAACAGGTGTTCTGGAAAGTGATATTTCGTTGGGCTATCTAAGCAACGAAAGCCCGATAGGCAGTGCCCTTATCGGCAAAAAAGCAGGCGATGAAATTGAAATAAAAGTTCCTGCAGGCAAAATAAAATATAAGATTTTAAAAATTACAAACGGAAACTAAGGCAAATCGCATGATAGCAGATTCACATTGTCATATTCTTGACCCAAGGTTAAAGGATAGGACGGAAGAAATTGTTGATTCGTTGACCGCTGATGGTCTTGAATTTATTGTGGAAATAAGTGCCGACCCGATAGAAGCTCGGGAAGCGGTTGCATTTGCCTATGCGCATGAAAATGTTTATTGCACAGTTGGCGTACATCCGAGTAGTGCCGATCAATACGATGACGGCTTTGAACAGTGGGCGCTTAAACAAAAAAGTAAAAAAATTGTGGCTGTCGGCGAGTGCGGACTTGACTACTACCATAAAGACTGTCCGCCTGAAGTTCAAAAAGAGGTTTTTCTGCGGCAAATAAAACTTGCGGATATATTAAAGCTTCCGCTTGTTGTGCATACACGGGAAGCATTTGCGGATACGCTTGAAATTCTGAGGAGCAATAAAAAATATCTTAACAGCGGTTTGCTTGTTCATTGTTTTTCAGGGGGCGCCGAGGAAGTGCGGGAGTTTTGCGAACTTGACGCATATTTTGCTTTTGGCGGTGCAATTACTTATAAAAATAACAAAGTTTCCGATATGGCAATTAGGGCGGTGCCGAGAAACAGGCTTTTGGTGGAGACGGATTGCCCTTATTTAAGTCCGGAACCAATACGTGGCAAGATTAACGAGCCTAAGAATGTGAAACTTGTGGCAAATTATATTGCTCAGGTTTTGGACTTGAAAACGCAGGAAGTCGAAAAAATAACACTTGAAAATACAAAGGCGTTTTATAGGATAAATAAAGGATAAGTGACGCTCTTGCAAGAATGGTTTCTTTTCTATAAACAGAACAGTTGCCCGTGCTAAATATAAATAAAGCTGATTAAAGTTTTTTACGAAGGATATCGCCCTTATGAAGTTCGTAGGGGCATTTTATTTGTAAAATTTCCTTTACGTTTTTGGCACGTGGGATACTTTCACCGTTTTGGTTTTTTATTTCTGTGACCGTGAATGTTTTGTTGAAATTTTCGCCGGGGCTTAGGATTTCCAATGTATCGCCGACAACGAATGGGTTACGCTGCTGTACTTGATTATTGTCTGTTACAAGTCCGACAAATTCGTGGGTGCTTATCGGGGCGGGAGATTTGTGATACTGGCGGTTGGTTTCATCAAACACAAATCCGGTTGTATATGGGCGGTGGTTGATTTTGCAAAGCTCGGCATTGTAATCAAATGCCTCGCCGTTTAGTTTGCGGCGGTAGGTATTTACTACGCCGGCAACATAGTATTCGCTTTTTGTGCGGCCTTCAATTTTGAAACTTGTTACGCCTGCTTTGTAAAGTTCGTCAAGATGCTCTATTAAACACAGGTCACGGCTGTTCATTATATATGTGCCTTTTTTATCCTGTTCTATTGCAAAATATTCTCCCGGACGTTTTTCTTCTAGCAACGCATATTTAAAGCGGCAGGGCTGGACGCAGGCACCTCGGTTTGCACTGCGGCAAGACCCGGCAATATAATCGGACATTAAACATCTTCCGGAATATGAAATGCACATCGCACCGTGGACAAAAACTTCGATTTCGGCACGGCCTTTTAAAAAGTCGGCAATTTCCCTGATTTCGTCAAGGCTGCACTCACGGGCAAGTATTATGCGGCTTGCACCTAATTCCACGTATTGTTCGGCAGTATACTTGTTAAGGACATTTGCTTGGGTTGAAATATGAATTGTCAAATTAGTGTTTTCACGGACGATTTTTAAAACGCCAAGGTCGGATACAATAATGGCATCCACGCCTATTTTTTCCAAGAAAACTACATACGGCTTCAGTTTATCAAATTCGTGTGAGCGGGCGAAAAAGTTAATTGTAACATAAATCTTTTTACCTGCGGCATGGGTAAGTTTCACCGCTTCTTCAAGTTCTGTGTTGGTAAAGTTTCCGGCAAGCGCACGCAGGCTGAAATCTGTACCGCCTACATAGACCGCATCTGCACCGTATTTAAGTGCAATCTTCAGTTTTGACATATCTCCGGCAGGGGCAAGTAGTTCTTGCATGCTTCCGTATGTCCAATTTGTTTTTTCAACATTTTTTACCATAAAGCATTATAACATGGTATACTTAACTTGTGAACATAAGAAAAATAAGTTCGAATAATTTAAGCTCGGCATTTGACAGGACGATTGAACTCGCACGAGCGGAGGCGGCTGGCGGACTTGAACCGGTTTTTATTATAGTACCTGACAGGGCAACGGTGCAGGCGGAAAAGTTGTTGCTGAAAAACGGCGGATGTTTTCTTAATACATATATAATTACCTTTTCAAAACTTTTTCATATTTTGTACGAAGAACTTGGGCAAAAGGTTCAGTCGGGGGAGGTTTTCACCGAACAGGGAATTAACGAAAAAGTTCTGGATAAAACTTCTGCTGTACTTTTTATGTGGCGTGCGGTGCAATCGGTCAAAGATGAATTGGTTTGGTTTAATCGTTCGGTGGGGCATTATGCTTTTGCCGAAAAAATGTTTAATACGATAAACCAACTAACAAGCAGCATGGTTGATTTTGAAAAACTTGAATCCAATGCCCGTGAGAATAGCGTGACACGCAAAAAGATGCACGACATTACGGTTATTTGGCGTGCTTATAAAAAACTGATTGCGGATTATACTGATTCAAGCGGACAACTTGGATATTTAATTGAAAACATAAAAAAAAGCAACACTTTGGGTCAGGCAAAAATTTTTATCGCAGGGTATGAACATCT
Source organism: Dermolepida albohirtum (assembly GCA_031893035.1). Classification (NCBI taxonomy): domain Eukaryota; kingdom Metazoa; phylum Arthropoda; class Insecta; order Coleoptera; family Scarabaeidae; genus Dermolepida; species Dermolepida albohirtum. The sequence goes on from JAVIWB010002769.1 coordinate 17,700, forward strand.
TTCGGTTCAGCGTGCAGCGGTTGTTTCGGCTCTTATAAGGAAAGCCCGTACATTTACAGCGGGAGTTCATACAGGAAGCGAACTTGACCAATTTATCGATGCAACGTGCTTTGAGTTCGGTGCTTTGTCTGAAACCGAAAATATTTCCTTTAATGTTCCTGTGAAGTCTATTCAACATATAAATTTTAACACTGCCCAAAGCGAAGCGGAATGGGTGGCAAACCAAATATGTGTCCTTGTAAAAAATCGGGAAGTTCGCTTTTGTGATATAACCGTCTGTCTTTGCGATTTTGAAAAAAGTGCCGGAATCTATGCCCAAGTTTTTTCTGAATGCAGTATTGCGGTAAACGTCGATATCGGTGAGAATTTACTTTCAAGCCCATTAACACAATATCTTAAAGAATTCTTGGCACTTGCAAACAGCGGAAGAAGCGAACACTTTATCAATATAATTAAAAACATGCATGCAGGGCTTGATATGCAGGAAGAGTTTACCCTTGAAAATCTTGCGCTTAAAACAAATATGAGAGTCAATGATTTTGTTGCTCCTTATATCAAAGAATTAAAAAAATGCAAGACGGCGGGGGACTTTTACCGGGTACTGCTTAAACTTGTACCGCCTGAAACCGATTCCCAGCAATTAACTGCGCCCGAATCCGCTAAGCCGGAAACCGCATACGGACATACTGCTGTACGGCAAAAACTTGTCGGGTTGCTGGATACGATTGGAACTATCTCCGGCGATATGCAGATTTCAGTGGCACAGTTTTTCAATTTGTTCTGCACTTTGGCTGCCGCAACCAAGGTTTCCGGGATTCCGGCTTTTGCGGATGCGGTAACACTGGTAAGCACGGCGGAACATCAGCCTTGCTTTACGCCGTATCTGTTTGTGACGGCTGCCACCGAAACGGCATTTCCGGTAAGGCAGGATGATACGGACATTATAACGGGTCAGGACATATCAAATGTGGCGGTGCGGATAGAACCAAGCTGCGAACTTCAAAATCTACGCAATCGTTGCAGCGCAATAAATGTTTTGAATTCATTTACAAAGCAGGCAATCATCAGTTTCAACGGACAAGAGCCAAGCAAAATTATTGAAGACTTGAAAATACCAGAGTTTATGGAGGCCGCCGAAGTTGCAAGCAAGACTTATGCCAGCGGCGTTGTGCTTCGGGCAATAAGTGACGGCACGGCTTTTGAGAATCCGGTTTATTATAATTCTGTTTTGAAGTCTTTGGATATCGGCGACTTACCGCTGCATGATTTATTTGGCGAAGAAACCGAAACACACAAAATGGACATAAATAACGGACGGGATTTGTTTTTTTCCGGCGGATACGGCCGTGTTACCCAGATAGAAAATTTTTATAAATGCCCTTATTATCATTTCCTGACAAACGGGCTTGCGCTTCGGGTGCGTGAAAAGTACCAGATAGCATCAAATATCATGGGAACGCTTGTGCATAAAATTGCGGAAGATTTTACTAATCAAATAATAAAGCATAAGAATCTAGCATATTTTAATGGGCAGCAGAAAATGCAGGCAGTGGTCGAGGGCGTTCTTGGCAGGGCGGAGTTTAGTTATCTTGTATCTGACCCTTTGTACAGACCAATAATTTCTAATCTAAGACGGGAGGCGAATAAAATCTCGGACACGATTATTAACGGCATAAAAAACTCAGAATACTTTCCACGGTTCACAGAGCTTCCGCTTGAAAAACAGTTCGGCGAAATTAAACTGAAAGGAAAAGCCGACCGTGTTGATACCGCCGTTATTGACGGGAAAGAGCATGCCATAATAATTGATTACAAAACCGGTGCGGACGCAACCTTTTCGCCCAAAAAACTTGAAAAAGGAACTAAGTTACAGCTGCCGTTTTATATGGGTTTTTTACCTGAAAAGTATGTTGCAGACGGTGCGTATTATTTGTCGTTATCCGGTGGTTACAGTGCGGTAAGCGGCAAGTCCGGAATGCATGGAATTACAAAAAATATTTCGGAAACGATCATTAAAAGCGAGGAACTTGCGGCGGCGGCAATTAAAAAAATTCTGGACGGATATATCCGGCCATGTGCCAGCGAAAAAAAAGTTTGCGAGTATTGCATAGCACGTACTATGTGCGGCGAAAGGCAAAGGAAATCTGGCGGCAAGTCTAATCGGGAAAATGATGGGGACATAACCGAAAATACTGACTTTACCAAAGCCGGAGGTGAGATGTGAAAGACAATAAAATCAAATGGACTTTCGACCAAGATAATGCGATAAAAAAACGAGGATCGGACTTGCTGGTATCTGCATCGGCTGGTTCAGGGAAAACTGCGGTTATGACCGAACGTATTGCTTCGATGATAGAAAATAAAGAGGCGGCTATAGCGGACTTGTTGGTTCTGACTTTTACGAATGCTTCGGCGGCGGATATGAAGGCAAAACTTGGGCGGCGGCTTAGAATCAATTTGGATACGGCATTTATCGGAACTTTTCATAAGTTCTGCGGCGAACTTGTGCGAACTTACTTTAATATTGCGGGCATAAGTCCGGATTTTGACATCTTGGACGAAACGGATTCCGATATTATTAAAAACGAAATTCTGGATGCTGTTATCGCACAGAACTATGACGAATATGTAAATGTTATAGACAGCTTTTGCGTCAACCGTAAAACTGACGAGCTTAAAAAACTGCTGATAAAGATTCATAACTTTTTAGTGTCACGAGATAATGCGGAAGAGTGGCTTGAAAGAAACGCACTGGCAAGTTATGACACCGATACGGCTATACAAATTATACTTGACCATTATCGCAGTGCCGGAGAATACTTTTTGGCAAAGTTCAATGTGTTCTGTCCGACAGAAAAAGAAAAGCCATATTTAGCGGAATGCAGTAATCTTGCGGCGTTGCTTGCGCAGGCTAAAAATTATAATGACTTGCACAATATCGCCTTGATGCCGAATTTTACGCAAAGGCGTAAATCGGGTATGGATGAAAATTTTGTAAGCATACGTGAAAAATTCAAAAAAATTATCAAAAAAATTACCGAGCATTATGCGATATCGTATGCCGAAATTCTTGCGAATCAACAGCGGGACAGAAGTTTGGTAGTCGGTATTATTGAACTTGTAAAAAAGTTTGAACATGAATACAGTTTGGCAAAGCAAAGTAAACTGGACTTTAATGACCTTGAAAAATATGCGTGCGTGGTGCTGGATAATGCGGAAGCCGCGCAAACTGTTTCGCAAAAATACAAATATATTTTTATTGATGAATATCAGGACACAAATCCGATGCAGGAAAGGATTTTGACGCATATCGGAGGTGAGCATAATATTTTTATGGTTGGTGATGTCAAACAAAGCATTTACGGCTTCCGTGGGTGCGAGGCGGCAATCTTTGCGGAAAAGATGACGGATTGGGAACAGGGGAAAGTTGTAAAACTTAACAAGAATTTCAGGAGCAAGTCAAATATCCTGCAATTTGTAAACAAAGTGTTCGGCAAAATTATGAAAGACAATGTTGCGCAAATTGATTATGACAAGACATCTAAATTTAGTGTTGACCCTTGTGAGTCGGCAAGCGGCGGCGCAGGTTCGGTAGACGTATTGCTTGTTAATACTGCCGGCGGCACAGCCGCAACGGCACAGTCCGCCCTAATAGCCGCAAAAATTTCAGAACTTTTAAAAGGCGGAGTCAATCCGGAAGATATTGCAATTTTAAGCAGGTCGCATACTCATTTCAATGAATTAACAACGGTTTTACGGAATGCCGGTATTGCCGCTTCCGTGAATTCAAGCCAATCGGCGTCGGAACTTTTTGAAATTGCGCTGCTTAATAATATGCTTTTTGCTGTATCAAACTTTTATAATGATGTTCCGCTGGTTTTACTTATGTCAAGTTTTGTGTTTGAATTTACTCCCAATGAATTGGCTGATATTAAAACTCTTGGGAACGAAGATTGTTTTTATAAACTGCTGCTGCGTCAGCCGACGCAAAAGGTCAGCAAATTTCTGGCTTTTCTTGACAAATACAGAGCATTTGCAAAAACCCATTGTGTTGCGGATGTTGTGACTTTGTTCCTGACTGAATATAAGATTATTGATAAACTGCTTATTTTGCCGGAAGGCATGGTTATGGTCGAGAATATTCACAGTTTCCTAAGTATTCTTCGAAATGCGTCCTATGCGGCAACTGTCAGCGGATATCTTTATTTGCTGGAAAACGATTTACTGGATATAAGCATTAAACCGCCGCCTGCCCGAAACTGTGTACAGATTATGACGATGCATTCCAGCAAGGGATTAGAGTTTCCCGTCGTTTTTATTTATGATGCAGGTGCCGCTTTTAATACAAGCGATACAAGACAGTTGATGGTTGTAGATAAAAAATGCGGTCTTTGTGTTTATTCTTTGAATGCGGACGAGTTTGTGAAAACTCACAGCATAGCACGGCTTGCGGCAATTATAAACTGTGGGCGTGTCACAATTGCAGAGGAAATGCGGCTTTTTTATGTGGCTTTGACAAGGGCAAAAGAAAGACTTATTATCGTGGGCGGAGGTAACATCGAATCTTTATCCGAAAATTATGCCAATGATTACGAGATAAACGATTTCGATATACTGGCCGCAAAAAATTATCTGCACTTTCTGGCACCGACCGTTTTTGCCGGCGTTAAGGACAGTTGCTTTTCTGTTACCGTAATTGATGAAGACGAAATTGACGTAACTTTAAAAAAAGCTGAACGGCGTGTCTTGGCTGGCGCATATGATGAAAAACTTGCGGCAAGTTTAAGGCAAACCTTTAATAAAGCTTATCCGCACAAAATCGACGTTGTGTTGAAAAGTTCTGTGTCTGCGCTTACGCATGCGGAACGGCAAAACACGTCTTTGCAATACTATGCGAAAAGTTCGCCACGTCCTAATGCGGAGTCAGGTAAAGAACATGGAACGCAGGTTCACAAAATGCTGCAAAACATGGACATTATGGAACTGGAAAAACTTATACCCGAAATTAAGGGGTATAAAATTTATCGGGAGTTGGCTTTCCTGATGTCAGTCGGCGAAACCGTTTTGCAGGGTGTGATTGATCTTCTTGCGATTAAAGATAATCATGCGATTATTATTGATTACAAAACAAATAATATAAGTGAACAAAGAATGATTGATATGTACTCGGCACAACTTGGTTATTATTCCGATGCCGTAAAAAAGGCGCTTGGTATTGATGCGGAAACTTATATATACAGCACTGTTCATAAAAAACTTTTTAAAGTTTTAATTTAGTTCAAAAATCTTCGTTATTATTATCGACTATTTTTGGAGTAAATAAAGTTATTATACCGCTGATAATACATAGGGTGACGATAACTGTCGGTACGTTAATTGTGAAAAGGAAACTGCGGGCAAGTATTGCAAGAATTGTTATTGTGAAAACAATTCTGTAAAGCCAGTCAAAGCGGTCCACAAGATGCAGATTCTTATCCTCGATATGACCGACAAGGTTTGCCATATAAATACATATCCAAATAATTCCTGCAAAGAAAACTATTGGAAACGGATTAAACTTTTTTAAATCTGAAAGGAAAATTTCCGTGTTTGAAAAAAAGAAAAGCGAGCAAGCAAGAAAAAGCAAGCATGCGGCACCAATCTTTATTAAAACGATTGTTTTGTTGCTGAGTTGTCTTTTTTTCGGACTTAGCCGTTTATGAGCATCGTTTTTAAGTTTTCCCATTTATAAATAATAATAGTATTTTATTGCGCTTTATGTCAAAGGAATTAAATAATTCCTTTGAGTGAGCAAACGTATTTGAGTTTTAGAAACAGGGCGGAGAAATTTCATTATAAGAATAGATTTACACAATTAAATTTATGTAAAAAACCAACAATCGACATTATGTGACGAATTCAAACAAAATAATGCAGACAGATTTTGTTAGATTGTGTTTAATGTCAAAGAAAACAAAACAATACTGGCTTGGGCGCACGATGTTGGGTGTCAAATATTTTTTATGGGCTGTGGTGATGTTTATTCTTTGCCATGCCAGAATTGACACAGGTATTGCACCGTTTGCGGTTTCGTTTTTATTTGCTTGTGTGTTCTTGCCGATAAAAATGTGGTTTGTCGCTGTTGTATTGTTTTTATCGACTCTTTTTATAACAAGTAAAATCTCACAAATTTTGGCGGTGTTATTTGCAATAGCAATTGTATTTTTATTCTTGATGATAATTAAACGCTTTCCAAAACTTAAAAGTATTGCAGGCGCAATAGTGTTTTTTGTTCTGTCAAACGGATTTACGCTTGTGAATGTATGGCCAGTGCGTGAACAGATTTACCGGACATTTATTTCCATAATGATAGGCGCAGTTTTTTTGGCATGCGTAATTGTTCTTATAAATACTGTTAAAATAAAGCGTGCAAAAATTCCGTGGACAATAGACCAAAAGATTTGCGCTGCGGTTTTTATAATAGTATTTGCACTTGGATTGACGGGGCTGGATACCGAGTACATTTACGTTCATAAGTTTGTTTGTATTTTTATAATCCTGACCGGTGTATTTTTGTTCGATGCAAAGAATACTTTGGTGGTTGCGGTATGTTTGGGACTGGGGGCAAGCCTTGCCGCATCTAACCTAAACTATGTTGCAGTTTATACACTTTTGTGTGCGGTTACTATGGCGTTCAAATCACGCAACTATATCTACAGTATTATTGCTTTGATTTTTACCGATATTGTACTTGGGACATATTTTGATGCGTATATCCTTTATGATTTTTATTGCTTTTTACCTGTTATAGTGGCAGTATTTGCTTTTGTGCTTATGCCATCGGGACTTGCAAAGCGGTTTGATTTCCAGCTTGCATCTTTAAGCGGAAACTTAGTAAGTAAAAACACGATAAATAAAAACCGTGCAGGCATCTATACAAGGCTGACCGCCCTTGCCGCCGTATTCGGAGAATTACAAAACATATATAAATCTTTGGTACATGGGTCGACGCCTCCGGAAGCCGCCAAACATTTAATTGCGGGGCAGATACAGGCTTCCGTATGTGAAAACTGCGGTAACAGGGCGAAGTGCCTGCGTGATACCGGCAGCAGCGATGAAATTAAAGACAGTTTTGCCGCAATCGCTAATGTGGGACTTAGCCGTGGTGGGATAACTTTTTTGGATATTCCGCAGTCACTTACAATACGCTGCAACCGCATAAACAGCGTCCTTAGCGTGACCAATTCACTGATAAAAGAACACGCCAACCATGAAACCGCAGTACAAAGTTTGGATATGGGCAAGATTCTGATGGCGCAGCTTTTGTCCGGGCTAAACAAGCTGATGGTGCGTTTTGCGAGCGACTCGTGCAGCGGCATAGTTTTTGACAATGAAATGGCTGACTTAATAAAGGATGAACTTCTTTATCGCAATATCGTGGCAAGTGACTGTCTTATAACAAAAAACAATTTAAATGAATACACGGTAAGCGTACTTGTAAACAGGACGGACAGCAAAGACCGTGCTATTGAACAGGTGATAAGCCGTGTTGTAAAGCACAGAATGCAGCTTGACAGCATTGATGACGGCGAAACGGCAGGCTTTGCGATTGTTACTGTTAAGACTGCTCCCGTTTATCAGATTGTTTTCGGTGTTGCGCAGATTTCAAAAAATTACAACGACGCTTGCGGCGATATTTATTCGTTCCTAAAGATTAGTAATGAAAAAACATTTATGGCGGTCTGTGACGGCATGGGCGCAGGTGCAAGTGCGGAAAATGCAGCCATGCTTGCACTCAGTCTGGTTGAAAATTTCTATAAGGCAGGCTTTCCAAATGAAATGATTATTACAAGCGTGAATCAACTTCTTCAGATTTCGGCGGGTGATGTTTTCAGCGCACTTGATATCGCAATATTTAATCTTTCATCCGGCGAGATTGATTTTATCAAAGTAGGTGCAAGCGACGGCTTTATCAAACGGAATAATACAGTTGAAGTCGTCGAGGCCGGAAGCCTTCCAATAGGTGTTTTGGAAGAAATGCAGCCCAAAATCACACATACAGTTTTACACACCGGCGATATCGTTGTTTTGGTAAGTGACGGGGTAAGCGATTCTTTCGGAAGCAAAGTGGCTTTGGCAAACTTTATTAACAATTTAATGATTGAAAGTCCGCAGGAAATGGCGGAAACAATTATAGAGGAATGCCTTAACAGGTCGGGGCGTATTGCACGTGATGATTGTACTGCTGTGGTAGGCAGGTTGCTGAAAAGAAGTGACTAGCGAGCGAAGCGAGCGGGTTTAGATTAGCAAGTGAATAAATTGACAGGAATATAAAATACTGGTACTGTAGGACATGAAACGAAAGGGCGAATCTTTTTTGGCGAAATCCGGACTGAGAAATCTTGTAATTATGTTTTTGGTTATTGCTGTAGGTGCATTTGCGGTGTCGGGTCTTTCTTTAATTAAAACGTCTGCTAAAACTGTTAATGCTGCTTTTACGCCAACTTCTTCTTTGATTTATAATGAATATGATGACGAAGGTAATCGCTTGAATCCGAATCTTGCTTCCGCCGAGGACAAGGCATTAGGTTATATAACCCGTAATGCTTTGTATGGAACTTATGGAGAAGTGATATGTAATCCGCCGAGTTCAACCGAGGTTGGATTTGAACTGGAATTTGCACCTGCGACGACTTCAGGCGTTTTGAATTTCGAATCATTAAGAGACGCAAGCGGTGAAATAGAAATTACACAATCCGATAATAGCATCTTGTGGTACTATGGCGGAATAGGCGTTTATAGAGTAATTATATATGTAGTAACTTACGAAGAAGATGAATACGGTGAGGAAATAGAAAACGAACCGGAACAATTCGAATATCGTTTCATATGCAAAAGCGGTCCGGCGAATTTCGAGGCACGATTCGTAAAAAACGGCAAAAATACTTCTACCGAATATAACAACTTTCGGGGTGATATAGTTTTATATTTGACCGCTGGGCAGAGCTATCAGCCTGTGGAAGAATCTGTCTTTACATTTTCAAATGTTCTGTCTATTTTTGAATACGAACAAACCGAAAACAGAATTTATTTTAATATGAACAGAAATATGGAGAATGGGTTATATCAATTTTCCTTTGACGTCACATACAAGTATTACGATGTAGATGATAATGGAAAAATTATTTCTATTGATGATAAAACTGAAACATTAACCGTGTTGCTTGAATTCGTAACCCGTCCGCATGTTACAGGTGTATGGGATGTTATATTTGGTATTGCTGTTTTGGCGGTTCTGGGCGGAGTAATATATGGTATAAACTATTTATCAAACAGAGTGCAGGAACAGCAGGGAGTAAAGCGAAGAAAATAATTTTCTGATGAAGCAACTATTAACTTTATACATTCGGATATTATTGAAATTTGCATTAAGAATCTTTATCCAGTCAGCGTTATTTTATTAGACTTTTGGTAAATAATATGTTAAAGTTTAACATATGGAATTTGAAAAAATAGAAAGCGAAAAAACAACAACGCAATTTATTGCCGCTGTAGCAAAAGGCAAAGAAAATGATGTAATTGCGCAAATTTCAGAGTATTTTAATACTCTTGGAATTGAACTGAGTAAGGACCAAATGCCTAAAATTTCCAATGGTCAAGTGAGGTTTAATACAACTCAGGAACACGCAAAACATCTTGCAACCTGGCTGGAGGACCCTCGGGTTCAGGGGCGCAACAATGACGAAATGTATATCGTTGAAAATTCAAATCAGTGGCTGGGCGGTGCACAGGTCGGCAGCCGCATAAATTATTCCGAGCCTGCTATTGATAGATATGACCGGAATATTCCTTCCATGCTTATTCATCCTGAAGAAATAGCAGACCAAACTTCTAAACTTCTAAAGCAATTTCAAATAGAAAATAAACAGAATCCGGAGAAGGCAAACAATAATCTTGAAAGTTTTGAAATATTTGTAAAAAAACAGCTGGACATGCTTCCGTTTCTGTCAGAGAATGTTCGTAGAAAAATATATGACGAAGCTCGTCATAAAACCGCATTGTATCAGTCGGTTCTGCGTAATATAAGGGTTAAAAAAGATAACGAGTTCGATAAACAAATTACCGACCAACAGCAGAAACTTAGAACCTTTGACAAAGGAACAAAAAGTCAAGATTCCAGGAGCATGGAAAGATAATATGGCTAATGAAACAATTTCTGTCTGTGAATGGCAGGTTAGTAACAGCGGGCTTAACTTGAACCGAGAGGGGCGAGGTTCGAGGTGACAGAAGAATTTTTACAAAAGTATAAAGAACTTGAACAGCTGGTCTTGGAACGCTATCCGGTTGATGACGGAAGCAGTGCGCTATGGGCATTGGGAAGCGTCCCTGAATTTATGGCATTTCGTCCGCAATTAAAAGTTGTCCGGGAAATCCGCAATTTTTTAAGTCACACTCCGTCATATGATAATATGCCTCTGTTAATGCCTACCGAGTCGGCTGTAAAAATCCTTAACACTATTATTACAAAAATCTCAGGACCGCAGACAATTTACAGTATCTGTATTAAACCGAATGCTATCTTAAGTGCAAGAATTGATGACCAGGTTGCTCCGGTTATTAAATTGATGGCGGACAGAAATTTTCATGTTGTTCCGATTCTTGATAACGGGCGGGTTAAGGGCATATTTCTTGATAGTGCAAATGTTACAAAACAAATTGATATCGAAACGGCTTTTTATCATTTAAAGAATTATATAGAATTAGCTCAGCATATTGGGAAAGACATTTTATTCATGCCAAAAACTGCAAGTATTGAAATGGCGAAAGAAAAAATTGCGGAATGCTTTTCTTGCGGTCATCGTATTGATGCAATACTTGTTACCGAAACAGGCAGCAAGGATGAGGCTTTGCTTGGACTGCTTCTTCCGTTACAATTAGTTTAAATTTTTTTAAAGTACAGCAAGTAAATTTCACGAAAAATAAAAGCGAATTAAATGTAATAATTCGCTTTTTTAAAAAATAAATTGCTTTATACCAATAAAATGTTAAACTATCAAAAAGCACATAGGGAGGACTTATGCTTTCAATTAAAAACTTTACAAAAATCTATCCAAACGGAAAAGTTGGGGCGCAGGATGTTAGTATCGAAGTCGCTAAAGGTGATATATACGCATTTATAGGGCCTAATGGCTCCGGTAAAACAACGACTATTAAATGCATTGTTGGTGCTTTGAATTTTGAAAACGGAGAAATCTTTATTGACGGGATGTCCATAAAGAAAAACCCAATTGAGTGTAAAAAAATTATTGGTTATGTTCCCGACCAGCCAGATATTTATTCGACTTTAACCGGAATGCAGTTTCTTAACTTTGTCAGTTCCGTCTATAAAATTCCGGTTCAGCAAAAAACTGATTTAATCAAAAAGTATTCCGAGATGTGGGAACTTACAAACGACCTTGGAACTCCTATCGGAGCATATTCCCATGGCATGCGGCAGAAACTTATGCTTATTTCGGCTTTAATACGGGAACCTAAAATTCTTATTCTTGACGAGCCTTTCGTAGGGCTTGACCCAAAAGCAAGTTATAAACTTAAAGAATTTATGAAAGATTTCACTTCAAAAGGCGGTGCGATTTTTTATTCGACTCACGTGCTTGAAGTGGCGGAAAAACTTTGCAATAAAGTCGCAATAATTAAAGAAGGCAAAATAATAGCCGACGGTAAAATGGAAGATGTTAAAAAAGACAAAAGCCTGGAGCAATTGTTTTTGTCGTTGGAGTAACATATGCGGAATATTTGGTTACTAACTAAAAATTATTTCAACTGTGGTGTCGGAAGTTTTTTTGGCAAAAAAAAGCGAGTCAAAAGTATTACAGGCATGATAGTTATTGCTGTGCTTGTTGCTTTATTTATGGCTTTGTTTGGTTTTACTGCGTGGATGATTGGACAGGGAGCCTTGTCTGCCGAAGGTGCAGAGCATCTTACATTGGAATATATTTTATCTCAAGGTTATTCTATCGGACTGATGGTTGTTACGTTACTTGCTTTGCAAAAAGTAACCGGCGGGCAAAAAGCGAGTGATGCAGAACTGCTTCTGTCAATGCCTTTTACAAAGACTGAAATTGTTGCCGGAAAAGCTGCCTCACGTTATTTATTCAATTTGGCACTTACCACGATATTTGTACTTCCATTTTCCGGGGTTTACATTTATTATGTCGGCTTTCCTGCGGCAGCTATTGCGGCAACTGTTATTGCATTATTACTTATTCCGCTGTTTGCTTTGGGGCTTTCTTATATAATTGATTTTCTGGCAACAATGTTATTTCGTAATGCACCTGCCGGAAATGTTTTGAAGTCACTTTTTACTTTGGTAATCATTGTAGCCTTTGTATTTCTTATGAACAGTAATAATACCGTTGCATTTGGTCCGGTTGAATGGTTGATTGATTTTACTGTCAACTTTAATATGCTGGCTTTATTGAAAATTATTTGTATTGCAGTGCCTGTTGCGGTAATTGGCATCATCATTTTTACTGTAACATTGGACAAACATAATCAGATTATAAAAGGAAAACGCATTAAAATTGATGCCAAGCCTAATCAAAATGTTGTTGCCGCAATTTTCAAAAAAGAACTAAGCAAATATGTAAACACACCAATTTATATGATAAATACTTTGATAGGTGGGCTTGGTGTCGTGGGAGTTACGATTTGGATATTGATTGACAAAGGTAAAGGTATTTCAAATCTTGCAGCATTGTTTGGTATGGGAAATGGCTCGACTGTTTATATTATAATTCTTCTTTTTTGTTCTTTAAGTGCTTTAACTTTTTCAAGTGCGTGTACTATTTCGCTTGAAGGCAAAAATTTCTGGGTACTTAAAACTATGCCTATAAACACCAGGGTATTGCTTTTCGGAAAAACTATTTTGAATCTTGTCCTTATGACGCCGGCACTTATCATCGGAAGTATTGCAATATCTTTTGCGATTAAGATGACCGCAATCCAGTTTTTACTGCTTCTTTTAATGCCTGTTCTGTTGAATATTTTTATTTCTTTCGGCGGACTGTTTATAAATTTGATGTATCCGAAATTTGATTGGGAGAGCGAAACCGCCGTCGTTAAGCAGAGCATGAGTATAACGATGACTACTCTTATCGGATTTGTTGCTGTTTTTATTCCGATAATTATCGGTCTTATTATCGGCTTTGGTAATTTACAGACAATCGGACTTATATCGTTTGGCATTTATATTGTGCTTGCTGTCTTGGCGGTAACCCTGCTTTTTACACAGGGAAAGAATCTTTACGAAAAGCTCTAGCACCATATTGCATATTGACTCTTTAGGTTTTTCAAAATATACTATCCCATATGGATAATAAAAAATATTTAAAAAGAAAATGTATAATTGAAAGGGCAGTTGGAAACTTCTTGCAAGGTGAAGTTCTTGATGTTAACTCAGTCGCAAATATTATCAGCAAAAGTGATTGCAAAAGATTGGCTTCAAATGACGAATTGAATTTTGCTGCTAAATTAAAAAATCCTAAACTAAAAAAATTAACACATGTATCAGATTCGATATATAACTCTTTTTTGGGTATAGATGGCCCTGAAAAAATAGCCGAATTCAATGCAAATGCTTCTCAAGGTTTTGGCACTGAAATTGAACAGAATTAACTTTAATCTCTAACTTAACTTATGTTATGACTATTTTAATAACACTTGCTTCAGGGCAAAGTCTTAAACTTATGAATAAATATTGCCTATTTTGTGCAATTGTGATATAATAATTATGGACACCTTTTAAGGTTCGTCATGGGGGCGAAATGCTTCGACGGCTGTGGAAAGGAAGTTCGTGCATACCGACGGCGTGTCGTTAAACCGCAAGAGCAGATTGTTACTGTATTGTAGTTTTTAATTGAATTGCAATCGCTGACGCTCTGCAAGCGTAAATTTAAACGCAAACAAAACAAACAATGTTGCCTTGATGGCCGCCTAAGTGCGCATCAGCAACACCCCTCGCCGATGAGCTTCGTACTTCGCATTTGGCAGGGTCAGCAGAAGTGCATGTGGGTTTAAGTTTCTTACAGGGGGACTTTAACCGTCATTAACTCTGTACGGCTTGTAAACTGTTGTTCGTACCGGTGGGCAGGCTTGTAAAACAAAATACGAAATAAGTATGTAGAGCGAATTTTTTGGATTCAGTCGGACGCGGGCTCGATACCCGCCGTCTCCACCAACACAAAAACCACTATATATAGTGGTTTTTATTTTATCTATTATCTATATAAAGTATAATAATTTGATTAGGAAGTAATGAAAAAGAAATTGGTCGACAAGCTTTTCATATTATGTAAAAATACATAAAGGGAGAATAAATGAAAAAGTTTTATTTAATTGGTTTGATTTTTATTATAGCAATAACGGGGGTGTTTATGATTGGATGTGGAAAAAAAGAAAAAAACAATTTTGCAGATGACAAAATTGAGATTGTTATTAACATTGATTTTAGGTATAGGCTTTTTACGGTGGATGACTTTGCGGAAATAAATGTTATTGAGGTAATCTATCTGAGTAATTACTATACTACTCCAGAAGAAGTGCCTACAAATATAAATCCAGACTGGCGTCCGATAATTAGAATTATTATCGGAAATCCCAGCAAACAGAATGTACTCAATGCAATAGAGATAATAAAACAATACGATTATATTTATAGTGCCGAGCCGCATTATTTTTATGAGCCTGTTCCGTGCTAAGAAAAAGAGAAAACTATGAAAAAACGAATTTCTATACTTGTAACTGCTAGCGACAGAGTTATTTGACAAATTTTGTTCAATATGTAAAAATACATAAAGGGAGAGTAAATGAAAAAGTTTTATTTAATTGGTTTGACTTTTATTATAGCAATAACGGGGGTGTTTGTGATTGGATGTGGAAAAAAATATGAATTTGCGGATGATGTTGTGTCGATTGTTTTAACATATGAAGCAACACAAGCAACACTAGCAAATCATCAACCATACACACTTGAAAATTTCTTAGAAATTGATTCAATTGAACTGAGACATTTAACCAATGCTACATGGGAGAGGATATGGCAAGAGCGTAATGGCGAGCGAGAGCCAGATCCTAATTGGATAGTTGATAATGCAAATTATCGTTGTATTTATTCAATAACTTTGCGTAAAAAAAAGTCATAAAAATGTCCTAGCGGCAGTCAGTTTGCTTGAAAAAAGGGACGATGTTCAAAGTGCATCCCCTAGTTACTCTGGTTCGATAGCATAAGGAGAAATTTTAATGAATAAAAAAGTAGCTTCATTTATTTTATTATTAGTTTTCACGTTCGCATTTGCGTTCCCTGAGACGACATAGTTATTTGACAAATTTTGTACAATATGTAAAAATACATAAAGGGAGAGTAAATGAAAAAGTTTTATTTAATTGGTTTGACTTTTATTATAGCAATAACGGGGGTGTTTATGATTGGATGTGGAAAAAAATATGATTTTGCAAACGACTCTATAAGTGTCGTTCTTGAGCATGAAGTCAGCATTACAATGGTTCAATCATCATTTGTAGTAACAACCGAATACTTTCCAGAGCTTCAGCTTAGTGAAGTTGTTCATATAGCCTCTGAGTTAGAGGAAAAGATTAGAAAGCAATTGAATGGCGAGCAGGTTGAAAACCCATATTCCAATATTTCCGAATTCAGAATAAGTCTTCGCTTGAAGTTGTTGAATCCAAGCCACAAAACCGTGCTGGAATATATTGAAATATTGAATGCACGCAACGATGTTTATGGGGCTTCGCCAAATCACATTGTAAAAAATGCGCTTGTATGATTATTTTATTTAGGAGAAAAATTATGAAAAAACGAATTTCTATACTTGTAACTACTAGCGACAGAGTTATTTGACAAATTTTGTTCAATATGTAAAAATACATAAAGGGAGAATAAATGAAAAAATTATATTTAATAGCATTAACTTTTGTGATAGCAATAACGGGGGTAGTAATGAATGGGTGCAAAAAAAAGGATGAGTACGCTCTTGACCGCGTAAACGTATATATTAAAGGGGAATACCAGCAAAAATTTGAAATGCAAGAATTTACAAAAGAAGAATTTACGTGGGATAATGTAGAGAGGTTTTGGTATGGAACTTGGTATACTGGTACTAACACGCCGTATGGATTGATAACTGTACATCTTACGAATCATGGAAAAAAACAAGTATCTGATGCAATAGAACATTTTAAAACGCTTGACTTTGTAAAAAACGCAAAGAAACAGGAGTACAATTTTACGAAAGATAAGGTGATTGTTGGTTTAACTGACGAAGTAATTTTGAGCGGAAAAACTTATACGGTTGACGATTTTCCGAATTAGAACTTTCAAGTATTAGCCATTACTCGCATTCCGGTATTATAATAATGAAATTAAAAAAACAAAATTACCAAAATGTTTTAGACGCTGTTGAATTGCTTATGCAACGACTTGATATTGAATCTGCTGAACCAGCTTACTATGGTGAAATTTTAAATTAATAAATAGGAGAATAACTTATGAAAAAACGAATTTCTATACTTGTAACTGCTAGCGACAGAGTTATTTGACAAATTTTGTTCAATATGTAAAAATACATAAAGGGAGAATAAATGAAAAAGTTTTATTTAATTGGTTTGATTTTTATTATAGCAATAACGGGGGTGGTAATGAATGGGTGCGGGAAAACAGGAAATAATGATGTGTTAAGTTCGCAAATAGAGGCAAGGATAAAACAGGATTATGTTGATTCAGGCATACAACCATTTACAACTCTTGAGAGTGTAAATATAAATAAGTATTTCGGAACATTTAATGGTAGCGTTGCCTTAGTTATATACGGGGATTTTATGTCAGGTGCAGCAGTAAGCCCGATTACTGAGTCTGTTGCAGGAAAAGAATTTGTTTATGGCGAAGAACTCCATAGAATACGAGTTTGGAACAATGGAGAGTTTTACACTTTAACACAAGCATATGACCAAGAGCTTTTAACTGTGGCTAATATTGAAACAATTAGTAAGCTTTCTAAGGACAAATCGCTTGACACAGCAATAGAATCGCAAATAAAGAATGATTATTTTCAGCAACTTAATAATAATAATGTTGCTTTAGAAGATGTTTACATTTTTAAGAATTACGGCACTTATAACGGAAGTGTTGCCATTATTATGGCAATATCTGGTATTGAGCCACCACCTGCAATAGACGAAATTATTGTTGAAGGTTTTGCATTCAATTTTAATACTGGGCGACATATTACAATATGGAAAAACGGGAAATTTTATAGCTTGCAAAGTGCTTATAATGAAAATCTATTAACGATAGAGAATTTGGAAACAATTCACGACTTAATTGAAAAGTAAATTTATACGAAGGAGAAACTATGAAAAAACGAATTTCTATACTTGTAACTGCTAGCAACAGAGTTATTTGACAATTTTTGTTCAATATGTAAAAATACATAAAGGGAGAATAAATGAAAAAGTTTTTTTCAGTCGGAATGTTGATGCCGGTAATCTTAGTGGGGATAACAATGAGTGGATGTGGGAAAACAACAGATGATAACAAAATACCAGACCCAGGCGGTGATTTCGATTATAACACTGTGTCGGTACTCTTAACTGAAACAGCATCAGTTATTAATAAAGTGTGGGTTCCATCTGACTTCTCTGGATTTGCGTTTTCAAAAATTGACAATGGTTTTTATGTAGGCGATGAATACATAAAATATGATGGTGGTTATTTGGTTTTTCATTTGGCAGAGCCAAGTAGGGATAATGTGCTTAGGGCGATTTATTATTTGAGACAGAGACCAGAAATTAAGAGTGCCGTTGTTAATGGTTTCGGCACAGCTGACGTATAGAAATAATAGTTGTAAAAATTCAAAGGAGGAATATGAGAAAGATTGTTAAGTGTACATTTTTACTTGTACTCATTTTTTCGATAAGTTTTATTGCACCAATTCAAACTCAAAATTTTGGTGTCGCGGCTTCGGTAAATGGCGAATTATTTGAGAACAATACGACTGAAGAAAATATTTACGAGGAAAATTGGATTGAAGAAAAGATTTATAGTAAAGCCACCTTAGAAGATGACTTTACAGGTGATAGTGTGCTTGTGGTGTTAAATAGAAATATTAGCAGTATAAACAAAGAACACAAAGAAAGTTTTTTGGAAGTTTTGAAAAAAAGATACGTAAAAGACTTAACAATAATTGAAAAGCCTGAAAACTCTGTAAAAGATGTAACAAAAATTGAAAATCTGGAGAAAAATAATGAGTTATTAAGTAATGAGTTGGTAAACAATGAACAATTTCGACAGATTTTTGAGATTAAACTACCTGACGATGACAAACAAAATGTTTTGAATGTGATTAAACAACTAGAAAAAACTGAAGGGGTTTTATATGTTGGACCGAATTATTATTCACATCCAAATGAAACACCTAATGACCCATATTACACAGCAAATCGCCAATGGCACTTGAATGGTACGAATGGTATAAATGCACCTGCTGCATGGAATATTACTAATGGGTCAAGTTCAGTTAGAGTTGGGGTGATTGATACTGGCATAGCCGACCATCTTGATTTTGGCGGAAATTTAGTTGCAGGTTGGGATTTTTACAACAATAATAATATTACGACAGATGATCCAAATAGTCATGGTACTTCTGTTGCTGGTATAATTGGTGCAAAAGGTAACAATGGTACTGGAGTAGCGGGTATTGCTTGGGATGTTAGTTTAGTTCCATTACAAATTAGTTATTGGGATTCATATTAGGAGCAGTATACGAGTACTAATAGTCTAACAATACAAGCAATTACTTATGCAAAAAATAATAATATACACATATTAAACCATAGTTGGAGCGGTTATAGTTATGACCCAGCAGTTCAGGCAGCAATAAATAGTTATAATGGCTTATATGTTTGTAGTGCTGGAAATAATGGAATAAATATTGATGCTAATCCTAATTATCCTGCAAGTTATACAGGCAGTAATATGATAACTGTTGGTGCAGCAAACGTTAATGGTCAAAGAGTGAGCAATCTAGGGTGGTGGGGTTCTAATTACGGTGCTAATTCTGTAGATATATTTGCACCGGGCTGTTATGTCGGAGGCGATCTTTACTCAACAAAAACTGAAAATGCATATAGAAACTTCAATGGCACATCTGCTGCGGCGCCAATGGTAGCGGGCGTTGCGGCATTGATTTTATCTGCATATCCAAATTTCAGTGCTGCGCAAATTAAAGACGCAATAATGAATGGAGTTGATAAAGTTGAGGAATTGGACGATCTTTGCGTTTCAGGCGGGCGACTTAACGCATTCAAAGCACTTCAGGCTGCGTGCGGAATATATTCGCACTTACTACCATTAAAAGCCACTCTCTCCGGCGATTTCGACGGTGATGGGATTGACGATATTGCAACCGT
>JAVIWB010002771.1:0-37009 GCA_031893035.1 Dermolepida albohirtum
ATAAAGATAAAGATGTTTCTATAACCGGAGAATATTACGCTTCAATATTAGAGCGACTAAAAGAAACTATTAAAGAGAAAAGACGGGGAAAATTGATAAAAGGTGTTCTGCTTTTGCACGACAACGCGCCCGTCCACAAGAGCCGCGTTGCGTTAGCTGCCCTGCATAAGGTGGGCTTCGAAATTGTGAATCACCCACCCTACAGCCCAGACCTGGCCCCGAGTGATTATTACCTGTTTCCGAAAATGAAAAAAGAGCTGCGGGGTAAAAAATTGACTGCCGATGATGAAGTCAAGGAGGCAGTTTCGGCGTATTTTGCAGATAAAGAGAAATCATTTTTTTATGAGGGTATAAATAAATTAATTGAAAGATGTGAAAAATGTATCCGTCTTGCAGGTGAATATATTGAAAAACAAAAATAATTTGGTTTTTTTATTTCCACCCCTTGTCCCCCATTCCGCGAATACAAAAACGCTCCCTCGTATGTACATATGAAAAACATTATTTCTGAAAAAAGTCGGTTATTTTACTTTCTATAGATTTTTTTCTAATATAATTGTTTTGCAAAATAAGTTTAAGTTTATTTAATTTTGAAATCACTGCAGTGCTGTTCTCTTGCTGTAGAAAATAACGTTGTAGGGTTTGTACGCGGTTAAAAGCCTCCTCTGTAGTTACCTCAGTTTCTTCTGCGGTATCATCATTCTCTTCAGTATCCTCAACTGTTTGATTTTCCAAGTCTGTGTCAGGTAGTTCTTCTCTTATAGCAATATCCACCGAATCCACCGAAGTCGACTCACCGCATATTTTTTCAAACACAATGTTATGCCTTTTTTTAAAGCGGTCAATCCATCCAATCCTCGCCGATTAATTTTCCAAATTCTTCTGCCTTAATTTGTAACATTGACATCACGAAATCGTCAAAATCCTTTAAAACCATTAATTTGTTTATTCTTATCAGCTCTGCCAATGGAAGGTCATCCACTGGATTCCATGATAGCAGCTGTTGTTTTTACGAAAACAATTATGAATCGTTTGCGTAGAAACTTGATCCCATGCAAGCCTTAATAGATTTGCAGCTTCCAAAGTAGTAACGCTTTTGTTAATGATGGTAGATCCTTCCATAATCTCCATGATTTTCATCATTTGTTTTCTGTAAAGTTGTTTCAAACTCCAAATGACACCCCGATCCATGGGTTGTAGAACTGATGTTACATTAGGTGGTAAGAAATGAAGCTTTATGTTATGAAGTCTGATTTCCGGATGAGCTGGACAATTATCTACTAGCAATAAGATTTTTCGATTTTTTTTATGAGCTCTCTGTCCCACTTGTGTAAATAATCTTCAAAAATCATTGAAGTCATCCAAGCTTTCCCATTCCAAGAATAGTCCACGGGAAGACTCTTAACGTTTTTGAAACACCGACAATTTTGAAATTTTCCTGGAACAACAGAGAATGTATTCGTAACACTTGAACTACATTATTGAACAGCAAGACCAATCTAAAAATTACAGTGTTACATTTATGAGCTCCAGAAGCATTAGCGCAAATCATAACTGTGATACGTTCTTTGGACATTTTTCCCCCACTACATGTTTCACCTTTTAACTTGTGCGTTTTATCGGGCAACATTTTATAAAAGATCCCGGTTTCGTGGGCATTGAATATGTTATCCTCTGTATAGTCATTACTTATTAAAGGCCAAACACGGATCAACCAGTCATTTGTTACATTTCTATCCACTGAAGCCGACTCACTGCATATTTTTCCAAACACAATGTTATTCCTTTTTTTAAAGCGGTCAACCCATCCAGAGCTACATGTGAAGTCCTCGCCGATTAATTTTCCAAATTCTTCTGCCTTAATTTGTAACATTGACCCACTCACTGGAAAATAGTTTGCCCTTTTTTGTTGAAACCACTTGAATAACATTTCGTCGACCTTAGGGTGTGAAGACAAACGCATTTTTTTCTTTTGGTTGTTAATTTTCCAATCATTTTCAATTTTATCGCGATTCTTCCAAATATTTGACACAGTGGATTTTCTTAACCCCATTTTTAAACACACACTTGCCTGTGAAGTTCCTTTTTCAATATCACTTATTATTTCCCATTTTTCATGTAGCGTAAAAGCCCGTTTCACCCTTTTATCCATATTTTTCAGAAGTTTAGAGGCAAATACGACACACCGAATAACATATAGCTCGAATAAAAACTTGTTTGCTTATTGCATCAGAAACTATCATGTTGGAAAATCCCAGGAAAAACTCGCTTATAATAGACATTTCAGTCCGTTACAAGCAATGCTCCATTATAAACGAGTACATCTTGTCCGAGGATTTTACGTGTTTTTAATTCGGGACTTTAAAATTCGTTCATTACATGCGAGTTTTCATTATAAGCGAGTTCATTATAGATGGATTATACTGTATATATACGTGCGTTCAAAAATGGGAAGCTTTTTTAAAACTATTCGACTCTGTGATAAATATGACATTTATGACACGTGTTAAAATAGGGAAAATTATGTTTGCAAAAATATAGCACATTTGGTATTTTCTTTATTCGATCAGCAAATAAATTGATGAAAAACTACGGATCTTAGTTTTGATACCCAGTGTGTGTACAGTATATACAAGGGTTTAATTATTACCTGGAAAAAAATCGCCTTATTCATCGTTCCCATAATGTCAATTAAATAATGACCTGTTATTATATTTTTATCCGCAGCATTATTACTGAGTAAATCGTCGAACTTAGATGGGTGCATACATTCATCTCGCAATTTATCGTAACTTATGTACAGTGAGTCACAAAATGATCGGGCACGAATGATCAAAATTGGAAAATTATTTGTTCCTTCCTTTTTTCCATTTGTGGAAAAGTCAAAGTGAACGAAGTCGAATAATAGTAGATGAGCTTTTCTAAATGACGTACTCCTGTAAAGTGTGATAATAGTAGGAACCTTGAAATTTAATCAAGTTGCATTGTTGAACATAACGTTTCGGACGATATATACAATGTAAAATTGTAAAAATTTCCGCATTTGATTCATTTTCCTGTATGGGTAAAAGGAAAGGTAAAATCGCTTTATATGGAAGTGCCAATATTGCGATCTATCCTAGCGTAGGCGTTAATATAAAAATTCTTTTAAAAGAATTTTATAGGGCATTAAGTTGTTGTTTTTATACAGATGATTCTTCTTCGAAATATGAAGGCAATATGAAATACTGTTTATTTAATAAATTTACATTTCGATGTATGTATGTACAGTCCCATGTGTTATAAAAATTCAGGAACTACAAACAACATTGTCGATTTAATGTGTTGGATATATATATAAATCTGTGTATTTATACCATTTGGCGCCTGTATTACATACATACATATGTACAATGTGTAAGAAAATAATCTAGTGGGCACATCACACGACAACGTCGACGACATACGATGACCACCTTTGTTTTAACTACGAAGTAGTGTACTCATCGGACTCATCGAAGTATTGATGCTCGCTGCCTAGTCTGATGCATCTCGTGTTATAATGAAAACATAGTAGACGAACCTGACGTTCTGTTTTATATTTAGATTCTCTAATTATAAATAGATTATTTGAGTTCCTCGCCTTTTTGAATCCATTCTTTTTTGTTTAAATGTACATATATCAAAAAGCCATTATATATACGTATACACACACACACACACACACACACACACACACACACACACACACACACACACACACACACACACACACACACATGCATACACATAACAGCGTGTTTCGTGTTTCTCATCAACTGCGAAACGTTACATCCAGCTCCAGCTAGGTTTCATGGAGAATAAGACCACGTATATGTGTATATATATATATATATACGCGGCCGGTTCATTACATAAACTTGTTGCTTTTATTGGAATTCTTGCGCGGTGAATCGGCGTTAGATAGATTGAACCAACCGTCATTTGCTCCATGAAAAATCAGTTAGTTTATTTTATTAACGCACCTTTATTTATTAAACACATAATTTTTAATCTCATTAATTTGATTAGTTTTGACATGATTTTTAAGTATTTATATTCATATATATATATATACAGTGTGAGTAATTTTTTTCTAGGAAATAATATAGAAAGCAGTAGCGTCTCTTTTGCAATTCTTTGAATAATAACATGTGCTCATAAGACAAATCGTTCTCTAATACTCTAACTATCCTTTATTAGCCATGGCATCTATGCGAATATTTAACAATTTTTCAAGGTCAAATTTTAATAAAATTTAAACAATTTGCACAGGCAGCATTGGGCAGTGGTTGGTATTATGTTAGACAAAAAAATGTCATTAATGCCCTGACAGAAGGAATAGCGACATCAAAAGCCATTCTTAAAAAAAAATGCATCAGTTAAATGGATTCTCCACTAATTGAGGTTAGGAAAACAACTAAATTTGTACTTCACCTTATTCTTTTAAGTACTTATACAAACATATTTAAAGGACATTCAAATAAGTAGAATAAAGGAAAATAACTTAAATTCAATAGACGATTTCAGAGTCGCCTTTTCAAAATGTTCTTTTCTTTTTGATTTTGATCGAAAACTAATAATAATAATGGTAATAGTAATAACGAATGACTTTCCGATTAGGAAAGCAACAAAGAAAACATACGAGGGAGCGTTTTTATATTCGCGGAATGAGCGGGTTGTAGAGGGGTGAGTAGGCGCATTGGGGGCGTGGCCTGTGCAGCGACTCATGATTAGTATAAATACGAAGTTTCATTGTTATTAGACAGTTAGTCTTTGAGCTATCGTCAACCAAGTAACATAATCAGGAGTGAAAAGTGAAATATGGAAAAAATCGAATATCGTGCCGTTATAAAGTTCCTTACCAGGCAAGGAAAATCAGTCGCGACCATAATGAATGAGATGTCATTGGTTTACGGCGACTCTTGTCCAGGAAAAACCATGGTGTACAAGTGGCATAGTTTATTTAAACAAGGAAGGGAATCCCTTGAAGACGACCCGAGGCCGGGCAGGAGCATTGAGGTGACCACGCCAGCACTTATCCAAAAAGTTGAACAAATTGTACTCGAAGATGCTCGACTAAAGAAGAAACAACTCGCAGAAATGGTTGGAGTATCCGACACAACAATTTTTAAAATCCTACACCATCATCTCGGCATGATGGGTGCCGAGAATGCTCACGCCGCCGCAAAAACAACAGCGCGTAGAGTGTTCGCGTGCATTTTTGGACCTCTGTAATGAAGACAAGGATGGTGTATTGAGTGGAATTGTTACTGGAGACGAAACTTGGGTTCATCATTATGAACCTGAGTCCAAATAAGACTCCATGCAGTGGCATAAAAAGGGCACAGCACCTCCCAAGAAATTTAAAGTGTCACAATCAGCTGGGAAACTCATGGCAACGGTATTTTGGGACTCGGAAGGAATATTGTTGATTGATTATAAAGATAAAGGTGTCTCTATAACCGGAGAATATTACGCTTCAATATTAGAGCGACTAAAAGAAGCCATTAAAGAGAAAAGACGGGGAAAATTGACAAAAGGTGTTCTGCTTTTGCACGACAACGCGCCCGTCCACAAGAGCCGCGTTGCGTTAGCTGCCCTGCATAAGGTGGGCTTCGAAATTGTGACCTGGCCCCGAGTGATTATTACCTGTTTCCGAAAATGAAAAAAGAGCTGCGGGGTAAAAAATTTACTGCCGATGATGAAGTCAAGGAGGCAGTTTCGGCGTATTTTGCAGATAAAGAGAAATCATTTTTTTATGAGGGTATAAATAAATTAATTGAAAGATGTGAAAAATGTATCCGTCTTGCAGGTGAATATATTGAAAAAGAAAAATAATTTGGTTTTTTTATTTCCACCCCTTGTCCCCCATTCCGCGAATATAAAAACGCTCCCTCGTAATAATAATAAAATTAAAATTCTGTAATCATTCGAATATGTGCAAAATTATCGAAGTTTACGAAGCATGATTCATTGTATATAAGACAATTAAATTGAATAACTTTCAAGACATTTTAATTTTAATTATCATCGTTTATTTTAGGAACGTGAAACACTAGTAATAAAAATAACGTGAACATAGTATAGTAGGCGTTACAATCTGTACGACCATTAGCTATTTATAAGATCGCATTTTTTGTCTCTACTCTGTCCATTTCTCCTGTGTGCCATTTGATACAATAGAAATAATAGAAATATGTACGGTTTGCGCAAATATTGTATATTTTCGAATTCAAATGCAATTGTTTATAAACAACTCCCTAAAAAAAATCCGAAACTGGTTTCATATTTTGAAAACAGGTTGCTAGTGAGATGCATATGTTAAACAAACTGTCAACAAACTAATTGTTTAAATTGAGTTTAAAGTTTCGCTATTATAAAATCTGATGCAAAATTTGACAGATGACTGATAAATATATGAAATTTGTGACGATAATTATTTGTCTAGAAAAAACATAGGATGGATACTTTTTTCAAGGAAAAAGAAACGAATTATTTAGAATTATCACATTGTAATGTTCGCGTCCAAGTTTTGTTTGTAATTGGATATCTACAGGCAAACGTGTGACGAACTGACTTTTTTCGCAAAATAATTACTATTTATTCGTTGACCTCATAGACAAAGGACCCATTATTTGAACTTTTATATTTCCAAGAAATTTGAATTGAAAGATATGGCCATAAATGCCTTGTAAGCGTAACTCGTAGATTGCCCATGTGCTAGTGTAAATGTAAAAAGGGTACTAAGAAAGTTTTGCAATGTGACGCAACAATGAACCGTAGAAAGTTGCTTGTTGCTGCATGTTGAGACATGTTACTAGGTGATGTTTGTCCACATCGCACAACGATATTCAGGTGGTATAGAGAATTCCAAAGGGAAAATTTAACTGTGGAGGATGCTGAGAGGCCGATAAGGCCGCGAACGTCAGTTACGAAGGAAAACGTTACTACTATGAGGAAAATGCTTGGCGAGGATAGACCTATCAACAGATAGAAGGTACTTCAGGCCTAAATGCACCAGAAATTCTTATGATTCTGCATGATCATTTGCACGTGAAGAAACTATGTACTCTCTGGGTGTCGCATCGACTGACTGAAGAGCAGATGACACGACGTGTGTCTTGGTGCCGGGAGATGCTAAAAAAGCTTAATAAGGGACAATTTCGGTATGTGAACAACATCGTGACAGGTGACGAGACTTAGCTGTACTATTACGATGTGCCGACCAAAACTCAAAACAAAGTTTGAGTCTTTGATGATGAAGACACACCCGTAGTTGTCAGAAAATCTCGATCTGTAAAGAAGAAAATGAGCCGTATTTTTCAAATCGAGTAGAATTGTGGAACGCGTCGTTTTGGACACACAGAAGACAGTCACAGCTATGTGGTATACTGAACAGTGCCTGCCTAAAGTCATTGGATTTATGAAGAACCTGCGGCCAAAGTCAAGAATCGATACACGGTTCCTCTATCACGATAATGCTCCAGCTCACCGCGTCAAAGCCTGCATCGAATATTTGACCACGACAGGATTGAAACTTCTCGAGCACCTTCCCTACAGTCCGGATCTTGCTCCCTGCGACTTTGCACTGTTCTCGCATGTGAAAATGAAGCTAAAAGGGAGGCGGTTTTCCAGCGATGAGGCCCTTTTGCGGGCTTGGGTTGGGACGACGAGTGTCCTTTACTCCCTAGTGAAACTTGGCAAAACTGGCTTAAAGATTGGTTTCGGAGGATGGAGAGGTGTATTGAGTGTAGAGGATGTATATTAATGCAAACACTTAACTAAATCATTTTATTATATTCACACTTTATTTTCTCCAAGAATGTTTTATATTCCGTTAAATCTAAAGAAAAACTTACGTAATAGTAAGTAACCCTGTATTCGATCTAATAAAATGTCAGTCGCCATTTTTTTAAATGTAAAATCAAGTTAAATGTAAGGACATTATCTACAGAGAATTTATTTTACGATATAAATATAGTAATCCTACACGATGTGGCCTGCGCACAGTTTCGAAATACCTTGCTTGTGCCTTTGTATCGCTGACATCATCATGTGTATAGTCATAGGTGCCACGGCGGGGCTCAAAGAACAAAAACACATCGTTATGCGTAAAAGCTCTGCTATTTCTTTCATTCAGGTTGCCTCTATTTTCGGAATAAAACAAATATTGTCGATTCAGGAATGGTGCGGTGCGTACGTGATAAACAAAGAAGAAGATATCAATTGGTTTGCAATAGATACAGGCATGTAAATGAATGAAGTGTTAACATTTTTGATAATTGAGATAAGTTTATGTTTATATACACACATATGTATGTATAAAATACTTTTTATCTGAATAAGAAAACAAGTATAAGTCATACATTTGTTAATGTATATTTGAAAAAGAAAGGAATCCTGTTTATTCTTCGTTTAAGAACACCTGAAAAATGCATATAGTGTCCGACTTGTTTTGCTAAAGAAAAATGTTTGGAGAACATTGTGCCAAACACACAGAGAAAGAAAGAAAGAAAGAGAGCGAGATGCATATACAAGGCTAGACTGAAAAGTCCATTGAATTAAAATCAAGAAAAGACAAAACTTTTTATTGGTAATTGAAGTATCACTTATGGCATTTATATGCGAAAAATAATATCGCCAAATTGCCTCCTCTTACAGCTCCACAGACGTCCACTCTTTTGTTCAAATTTTCAATGACATTTTGATATAATTGAGGCTCTATCTCACCAAAGACACGAATAATTTTATCTTTCAAAGCAGGAATTGATTGTGGATTGTTTTTATGAACCTGACTTTTCACATAACCTCAAAGAAAATAGTCTAACGGTGTCAAATCACATGATCTTGGTGGCCAATTAACGTCATCGTTTCTTGAGATTACACGTCCAGGAAATTTTTCTCTCAATAAATTAATTGATTCGTGTGCAAAGTGAGGTGTAGCGCCATCCTGTTGAAACCACATATCCTCTGGATCAATATTCATTAATTCAGGCTACAAAAATTCGGTTATCATCCGACGATATCGATCACCATTGACAGTTACAGCTTTACCAGCAGCATTTTCAAAGAAGTAAGGTCCAATTACTACACCTGACCATAATACACACCAAACGGTAACTCGTTTAGGATGCATAGGTTTCTCATGAATAATTCGTGTATTTTCCTCACCCCAGATACGGCAATTTTGTTTATTAACATAACCACCAAGCTCAAAATGTGCCTCAACGGAAAACATTATTTTTTGAGAAAAATCAGCTGGTTGTTCATTGATGAAATTGACAATTGAACGACGTTTTAAATGATCTAATGGCTTCAGTTCCTGTGTTATTTGAACCTTATATGCCTTCAGAGCTAAATCCTTGTATAAAATACGCCATGTCGTTGATCCACTAAGTCCAAATTTTTGTAAACGTCGTCCAATGGACAGTTCAGGATCTTCACCAACACTTTCACGAACCAAACCAATATTTTCTTGTGAACGACCACTACGACTGTATTTTTTGATCTTCCGCGGAACCGGTCTCTTGAAATTTTTTAATAATTCGACCAATAGTGCTTTCAGATGGACGATTATGTAAACCAAAAATTCACGTAATTTTCTAAAAACTCTTTTCACACAACGCTGATTTTCATAAAATAATTGAACAACAATTTGAACGCGTTGTTGTACCATGTACAAAGACATTTTTATAAATGTCATACATCACACTTTTTATATGCCCACATACCCAGACAAATTCAGAGCGCCATCTATATTTTATTTATTCTTAAAAAAACCGCGCAATTTGAAACACTCTTTATATAAGTGTATATAAGAGTTGAAATTTAATTTTTCTGTGAATCAATAAATCTATAAAAGTTACGACGCGAATTTCGAAAATTTCAACATAGCGGAATTTAGTCCTACTATGCACGTGTATTAATTCGAAAAATATAATTAATACATTTTCATTTGAATCCATTTGTAGTTGATATTTATTACAACATCAATAAATTTGTGTGGATTAGTGTGCTGTTTTGTGTTCACTGCTTAAAATAGAAGGATCACTCCGAACCAATGGAATGCATGTTTATATTTGTTTTAATTTCAGGAAATTCCTCCCGCTACTGGCTATTGTAACCGGTATGGTCAAGAAAGTAATCTTTCATAGTGATTCGGTTGATGATAAATTATGAACGCCGCGCAAAAATAGAGACAATTTATAGTTGCGCCTTATTTATTATACGCACGGTATGATTACCTTATTATAAAAACAACGAAAAAAATGCTTCACTGTGTTTCTTCGTACAGTCTAGAGTTAGTAAATATGCCGTCATTGAATACAAGTGCAAAAAACCCGTACGGATAAAAAATATGTTTATTTTGTATGGAATATATAATAATCGTAAACAATATCTCTCGCGTATATTTGTATAAAGTATATTTGAGGAGCAGACTTGCAAAACGCATTTTGTCCATTTTTGTAATTTTTCAGGAAAGCCGAAAAACGGTAGCACAAAAACTGTAAGAACTACAAAAAATTACTTCAAGTAAATTATTTGCATTGAATAGAGAAGAGTCAAACTATAAAAGTTCGTACTGGGAAAATAACAAATAACTGTTAAAATTTAAAAAAATGACAGGACATAATGCAGTTTGCATGTCTTTTGTGGACAAAATGCATTAAGAAAGTCTGTAATGTAATATTTTACTGTAAAAAGTACTTAATCCATAAAACAAATTGCCATTTAATGTTAATTTAAACAAAAAACGTTTATACAAAAAAACATTTATTTAAAAATCGATTATTGAATGAAAAATGAGGATTATGCAAACATTTAAAGAAACTTTTAAAAATACAAAAATCAAAGCAATAAAATAAATTTAAAGAAATTTGGGATGTTCTTCATCCACACATTCGCAGTCTTGAACTTCTTCTTCGCTATCTTGTTCATCAGGATTCTCTTTACTAAAAACTGGGATCATCCATCTTAAATCGGGATCATCACACCATTTTTCTCCAGAGAGCGCTACAAGTAGTTTCCGTAGGCTGTCTAATTTTTTCTTTTTAATCGTATGTCCAAGAGGTAGTTCTGGAACTTCAATCTGATCAAGGCGTCTACGCCCTTTTAAAAGTGTTTCGAATTTCTTTGAGTAATCATTGTTTCTGTATAATAATTCTGATTTTACTACAATTGACTTTGTAGACTTTCCTCTTTGTATGCGAATTCTTTTGCATGAGCTAATTGCTGGTAGTTTTTTAAGACATTTTGAAGCACTTTTAATATTAATTAATGGCCAATCAGTTCCTAGTTTTCGAACTTCACCTATCTTAGAATACAACTCATAATACTTCTCTGGTGTTTTAATTACACTATAGCGTCTTAAAATTTTTTCTACTTGGCCAAAAATTCTATCTGCTGGAAGATAGAACGCACTTTGAACGTCAAAGAAAGATATTACAAAAACCTAGATATGCTTGTGAAGAATACAGCGCCACCTCTAACTCAAAACTGAAAATTTTGGACAAAATGCGTTTTGCAAGTCTGCTCCTCATTTTCAACTGAAATTTTATTTCGATTTTAGACATCCTTTTTTGAATTATGTAACCATCTATTATATTATATTTCTAATAGTTTGGCTAACATTCTGTACATTTGTGGATGTCTTCAGTATGTACTATTAAAGTGAAAACATGCGTATCCAAGCGCAGAATTCTAAGATCTGTGAATTACAACTTTGTTTTATGCGAATTCGAAAAGTTATATTATTATTTCAATTCTCGAATCTTCTACTACTGGACTTAACTAATGAATCAAAGGTGTTAATAAAAAATATATTATATATAATCATATGAAGCGTTAAACTTTCTGGTAGAAACACCAGATTATCTTGAATTACCAGGTGTACCGGAAAGTCATTACTAGTTTTTTCGTAGAAAAGCTACATAATTTTCTATAAAATGAAAAAATTTATTTATTCAAAGTATGAGCCATTTGATTCTACACATCTTGCCCATCTATCAGGCAATTTATGGATGCCATCTTAAAAAAGCTGTTTGTCCTTTAAGCAAAACCATTCATCTAGCCATTTTCTAACTTCTTTGAAATTGTCGAAGTGCTGCTTGCAGAGCAGCACTTCGACAATTTCGTGTCTCATTTATGGGAAAAGGTGATTAGTCGGACGGGGCAAGGTCTGGAGAGTACGGCGGGTGTGATATTATGTCCCATCCAAGTGCTTTCAACGTTTCCTAGATCGCTGTATGAGAGGGCACGTTATCGTGTTGTAAAATCACTTTACCGTGTCCTCGGACCCATTCTGGACGTTTTTCTATCAATGCATGGTTCAAGTTGATAATTTGTTGTCAGTATTAACTGTTTCACCAGGTTTCAACACTTCGTAATACACCATTTCACTCTTGTACCACCAAACACAGAGCATTATCTTGCGATCAAAATGATTCGACCCTGAAGTCGATGGGCCGGCTTCGCCAGGTGATAAACATGATATTTTGCGCTCAGTGTTTTCGAAATAAGTCCATTTTTCATCCCCCTTCCCTATTCGATGCAGAAATGACTTGCGAACATACCTTTTAAACAGCATTTCACAGACGATTTTTCGATTCTCCATTTGACTGTCGTTCAATTGATGTGGATTTTTGCCGTCATTCGTAATCGGTCGCTAGTCGTTTCTTAGGTCGCATTTATCGCTTCTGTCAATTGTTTTCGAGTTCGAGTTGGGTCTTCGTCCAATAATTCCTGCAGTTTCGCATCTTCAAACGTTTTCGGTCTACCAGAACTGTCTTTGTCTTGCACATCGAAATCACCACTTTTGAATTGTCGAAACCACGCCTCACATGTTTTTATGGCCGGAGCATGCTCACCGTAAGTTTCTACCACCAAGCAATGACTTTCAGCTGCTTTTTTCTTTTGATTAAATAAGAAAAGTAATGCAAATGCAAATGAACTTTTTCAGGCACGAAACTCGACATTTTCAAAGAGGTATAAATCTACGACAGCGTTACTTTCTCAAAATATAACGCGTATGGCTTTGAAGCTTGATGTCAGTAGAATAGAATGACATACGTGTCAAATCATAACATCGCATACTTAAGCCTAGCGACATCTGCTAGAAGAGCCGGTAATAACTTTCCGGTACACCTGGTACGTACTCCTGCAACGCAATTCTGCTTGAAATGTGCATTTTGAAATATACTATGCCGAGGATTTTTAAATCTAATTACCGTTTTGTAGTTGTAAACTTTAACTGAAAATACATTGGATGTTTACCATAATAGATTCCAGAAATTAAAATTGAAGAGGAAATGCATTTGTAAATTCCTCGGCCGGGGTAGCCTCTCAGAACTATTGTGGTTATAATTACATTAAACATGGGTTATTTAATTACGCCACTTCTAACAGGACAAATGTTAATTATGTCAATGAGAACGTAGGCGTATACTGTTTATGCTTTCTTTAAAATGTTACTTCCACATTAGCATGAATCATGTCTGTGTTTAACAGGAACTTGGTGTATAATTTGGGTGGATTTTTTATTAGTCAAACATTCAAGGTCGTTAAAATATAATTTAGAATACATAGTGTGCGCCGTCGAAGTACGAATGATCAATTTAAAATAGGCCCTAAATGAACCACCGAAATAAATTATGTCGAGTACTAATGGGGTAAAATCATAATTAGTACAACTTCATGACGTCACATCAGCCTACACATGTATGCGTATCTAAGGCGAAAATCTATTTTTAAATTAACATAATATATATGTCTTACAAAAGATCCTCTATCAATACAATGTAATAAATGGCGAGATTTACTTTGAAATACATCTTGTCACCTTGGTAAAGCCAAAACAAGATTGCTAAGGTGGTAATTAGGAAAATACTAGATTCTCTTAACCTCAGAAGAACTGCTGCAAAGGGGGCGGCACATTTAAGCGATTTTTGAAAGCATAACGAACATTTCTGCCAGGTTCATTTTACTTCTAATGCATTAAGCGAAATGTTCCTTTGTGAAAATTATTATGTATAAGGTTTTCCAATAGGGATGATATGATTTTGAAGTGACATTTCGGCCATTTGTAATATGTCATGGTCTGTCATTTGTTTTTCATTGTATTCAGTAGTGTCTACAATTTCATCATGGAGAGATATACGCAAGAACAATGTTTACAAATTATTCAGTTTTATTATCAAAATAATCGTTCTCCAATTGCAACTTTTCGTGCGCTTTTGCCATTTTATGGTCGTAATAATCCTCCAAGTGTGCTCGCTATTCGTCGAATTGTTAAAAATTTTGAGGTTACATTTTCTTTACACAATTTTCAAGTGTCAATAAGACAAAGAACCGCTCGAAGTAATGCAAATATTGCTGCCGTTCAGGCAAGTGTTACTGAAGACCGTAATTTGTCGATTCCAAGACGTTCTCAACAATTGCGACTGTCTCAAACCACAACCTGGCGGATTTTGAGAAAGGATTTGGGTTTGCATCCCTATAAAATTGTTCTCACTCAAGAACTGAAGCCATTGGACCACCGTAAACGTCGTGAATTTGCTGATTTTGCCTTGGAACAACTTGAAAACGATAACGATTTTTTTAAGAAAATCATCTTCTCTGATGAGGCTCATTTTCATCTGGATGGTGTGGTAAATAAACAAAACTGTTAATTCTGGTGCGAAGAAAATCCACAAATTATTTATGAAAAACCATTACATTCACCTAAATTGACAGTTTGGTGTGGTTTTTGGTATGGTGGAATCATCGGTCCGTACTTCTTTCAAAATGAAGCTGGTAACACCGTTACTGTCAATGGAGAGCGGTATAGATTGATGATAACCAACTTTTTATGGCCGACATTGAAAGAAGTTGACCTTGACAACATTTGGTTCCAACAAGACGGGGCTACGTGCCACACAGCAAATGCAACAATAGAATTATTGCGAGAAAAGTTTGGAGATTCGATTATTTCAAGAAATTGTGATATTGAATGGCCTCCAAGAAGTTGTGATTTAACACCATTAGACTATTTCTTGTGGGGTTATTTGAAGTCATTGGTCTATCGAAATAAACCAGACTCTCTTCAAGCTTTACAAGTCAATATTCATGACATACGACTAGATTTAGTGGAAAAAGTGCTCGAAAATTGGGTTCATCGAATTCGTTCCTGCAGACGAAGTCGTGGAGGCCATTTGAATGACGTTCTATTTGGAACTTAATTGTATCGATTGTACTTCACATTAAATAAAAGACTTTTGAATTTTCTTAACAATAAGTGTTTTTTTTTTAAAGAAATCATATCACTCTTATTGGAAAAGCTGTTACTATCGAGTAAATAATATGAAAAATCTCAAACGGTCTCATCATCATTTGTAATTCAGTTAATACACGAAATCACAGATTTTTTATTGTTTTTGGCTACATATATATATATATATATATATATACCGGATTATATCGGATTATCCGGAAAGTCATTCTTATTTGCTGTCAGTTGTGTTGTTAATCAGCTAATTTCGTTCTGAAAGCCTACCGACATTGTATATTTCGAAAGCTCAAAAATAGCAATCGATACAAATAACATCAAAACAAATGGTCGCTTGTTTTTTCGGAAAAACTGGTCACGTTGCAACCGTGCATTTGGAGAGTTGTAGAACGCTGAATTCCGAATGGTACGCAACTATTCGTTTGCCAAAAGTTTTTGAAGAAATAAGGAAAAGAAACCGAAAACGACAGATCATTCTCCATCATGACAATGCGAGCTCTCACAGGTCGGTTCGAACAATTGAATATTTGACCAGGCAAAACTTTGAATTGATGAGCCATCCGCCGTACAGCCCTAATCTAGCACCCCGTGATGTCTTTTTGTTTTCTATATCGGCAGAGGCAGTTGACGCATTCAAAACTCATATTGTATTTTGGAGACACCGCCTTCACAGTGGCAGCAATGCTTTTCGGATTGGTTTAAACGAATGCAAAAGTGCATTGATTTTCAAGGAGGACATTTTGAAAAGCGATAAAACTATTTTCGATAATAAAAATTTTTTTTTGTTCACCAATCCCGAAATATAAACGGCTACCCTCATATATAATCATCGTATAGTGCATGACTCAAGTTTTCCAAGTGTACATTAAAACTGGAAAAAATTAATTTAAGCCATTAATTATGCTCAAACGCCGTCCATCCGTTACTATAATAAATTGTGATGATCGAATTTAAATATACGTCTTTCTACAGCTGTCAAATTTATTCAAGTAGATTTTAAATGATTCATGTAAGCGCTTCAATAACCGCTGATAAATAGATATATTGCATACTAACGGTAAACCACTAAACGGCTAAACAGGTATTAATGAGCTTTTCCGTTTTCGTTAACAGTTTCGTGTCTGCATTAGTATATGTGTTAATACACGTATGTACATATATACGGTACATACATACATATGTATACACACTAATTATTTCATTGAACGCAACATTTTACATAGTCTTTATTACATTTCCCGCTCCGAAGTAATTTGCCGTGCCAGCTTTGAATGTTTTCGCAACTTTTAAAATTTATTTAATGATTATAATGCTGCCCAACAAGATCTTCCCTAACGAGTGACTGATCCGTGCATGTAATTTGGACACCGGTGTACGCACACAAAGAAAAATTTCTCGAGACAAGTAAGAATCACTTTACTAAAATACACGGCACATTCACGGTTCATATACCATATACCCAAGAATTTATTCATTGCAAGGAGGAAAATAATCTTGACATATCGTACTTCATTAAATATAATTGATAAATGATTTTTTTCTTTAAGCGTGAATGATTCAGTCAAACATCGCAACACGAAATAACAAAATAGCACATATTTCGTGTTAATCAAAAATTGGTGTGAATTCAAATTTCCCTCGAGCTTTTTCGAAAAAGACAAGCTAGACTATCACCATAGATGAGACTTGGGTTCTTCACTATACGTCGAAACAAAAAAAAGCAATCTGAACGACGCGTTCTTTAGAGATGTTTGCAGACTCCGCTATCTCAAACGTTTTCGAACGCAATAGAATGCACTTTTTCAACAAGTTTCAGCACGGCGGATGGTACATTTCGGACATAAACTGCGTGGTGCATCTTTAACGGCATTTAACAGAAGTGGAAAATAAAAAACCGAGTCCTTCAGATAATCCTTCGTCTCGTCGGGAATATTTGTTGCTGATAGGCCTTTCAAGAAGTATTTGAAGACGGCACTAATTTCGACGTTACCCATCTTCGGTTCTTACACAGAGACAATATTATTTTCCTTCAAAATATTGCCTAAAAATAATTATGCTTGATTTAATTTTTCTTCGTCTAAATTAATTATTTTTTTATAGAAGAAATACGCAGAATTAATTTCATTCTTCGTATGAAATTTAAAGTTCAAGTATTCAAGTGTTGAATTTTAATAATATATTCATACGAAATATTATTATTGCCGTGTCGTGTTGACATTTTGAATGAAATCTCCGTTTTATATATTTTCATTGATTTATGAATAGCATAAATGTTGAAAATGGATTTTAATCGGTGGAATGTGAAATATCATGTAGAATGATCTTAAGATTCGGTCAAAATTAATTAAGAACAAAAAGCCCCAAACAGAAAGTTTTCCTCTGTACAATGATATACATATATGTATATACAATATATCTGGGATGGGGGAATGCCAGCGCAGAAGATTGAGGTCACCTGGAGAATGACACAAACGAATCGCAGGCACGACGTTAATACTTCGTTCAAAAAGTGTCTCTAATAGGATCACAGATATTTGTGCTTCTTCGTTTTTTTTTATTCGATGAAAGTACGACTGCAGTTTTGCTGTTTTAAACGAATTACAATATTAATTACATTTTATCTCTCTCTCGAGTCATCTTATCCAATTGGAGTACCGGCAACTGTTTGTTTTTTCGTGATACGCCCATAAAATTCCATTACTCTTCTCTCATTAACGTCATAGTAATTTAAATCTATTGACTTATTTATTTATGTATTACAAAAATTATCGTTTCGCATCCTGTAAGTATGGGATAAGTTGCTGTCCATTCTGGTGGTTATTATCCCTCTGTTCTCCTGCTTCGACATGCCGGACAAGTTCCTATTATTGTTATTATTAGGTCACCATTATACTACCGTGGGCGAAAAATAGTAAGACTTTTTAATTTAAATTTCGCGCGAAAGCCCATTCGTCGAAATATTTTTTTCTAGGTTGGTATGACTGTCAGTGTAGTGTTTAGTATACGCTTGTCTTTCTGAAGTACAAAAAGTGCATTCGGCGATTTTTACAATGAGTGAAATTGTTCAACAAAGAAGTTCCATTAAATTTTGTGTACGGAATCAAATTTCTGGTGCCGAAACGTTCAGAATGTTGCAAAAGGCCTTCGGTGATAATTGTTTGTCGCGAATTATTCAAAGAGGGTCGAGAACGCGTTGATGACGAACGACGTCCAGGACGGCCATCAACATCAACTGATGATCAACACGTCAATAGAATCAAGGAATTGGTGCTTGAGAATCGACAATTAACAGTGAGAGACCTTACTGGCATCGTTGGAATATTGGAAGGATCAGTGAAAACCATTTTGAAAGATCATTTGGGCCTAAGAAAAGTGAAAGCACGATTTGTTCCAAAATCACTCTGACGTCTGTGAAACAATGCTTTTCGACTATCAAGACAAAATGAAAGGCATCATAACTGGAGATGAGACTTGGATCTACGCTTATGACCCGGAAACAGACGATCAATCGGCCGAATATCGTATCAAAGGTGAGCCGAAGCCCAAAAAAACACGTCAAAGCAAGTCAAAAATCAAGGCTATGTTGATAGTTTTCTTCGATTATCGAGGTGTGGTGCACTCCGGCCAAACTGTCAACAAAGAATACTATTTGAGTGTTATGCGTCGTTTGCGCAATGCTATTCGTAAAAAAAAAGGCCAGAATTATGGGCCGACAACTCTTGGTTTTTGCACCACGATAATGCACCGTCGCATACTGCATTAATTCTTCGTGAGTTTTTGCCAAATTTTCAACCAATATCGTGCCGCAACCACCGTATTCGCCTGATTTAGCTCCGTGTGACTTCTGGCTATTCAGCAAACTCAAACGACCGCTCCGGGGAAACCGTTTTGAGTCAATTGAAGACATTAAACGTGAATCGCTACGCGCATTGAAGGCTATTCCTGAAATTGACTTTAACAACTGTTTCGAGAATTGGAAGAAACGTTGGCACAAGTGTATTGGGCCAGGGAGGATTACTTTGAGGGGAACGAACTAGATTTGAAAGAATAAATTAAAAATTTAAAAATTATGAACAAAGTCTTACTATTTTTTGCCCCCAGTAGTATAAATTGCCGTACACATATTAATTCCTTTATTTAGAAAATGAGTCCCATTCCCATTGTACACATATACACTAATTTTAGGTCGATTTCTAAACGTGGTCGTTTGCATGACGTTATTTTTGAATTTAAAACAAAAAATTCTATTTGGCGTCGTCAACGTATCTTTCTTTTTAAACTAATTTATATCATTTTTAAAAGAGCGTTTCGAAATATCATGTATGACACTAAAGAAATCCTTTCACTTCATACGCATTTCATTATGAAATGTATGCAAAGGAATGGCAAAAAAGCAAAAACAATTTATAGGTATTTAGTGAATAACCTATAAAACGTTTAAATCGCGTATAACAATTTGTACATACATATGTATGTATATACAATATATATCATATTTGTGTGTGTGTATATGTATGTAATTTACTATTATGTATATAAATAGATTTAATTTGACCTATATTTCGTTTATAAATAAAATCATTGAATTAGAAAACAAATCTACAGACACAAATGCAAGAGCCTGTTTATATCTATTGGCGAATGTTAAATTTAATTTCCTTTCACACGCTTAAACACTTCAATATGTGGACATTAATAGGAAAAGTTTGGGTATACTTTTTTTACATATGAGTTTTTAAAATGACTTTTCAAATATTAGTATGCTCGTAAACTTTCGGAATCGCTGTACATACGAGGGAGCGTTTTTATATTCGCGGAATGGGGGACAAGGGGTGGAAATAAAAAAACCAAATTATTTTTCTTTTTCAATATATTCACCTGCAAGACGGATACATTTTTCACATCTTTCAATTAATTTATTTATACCCTCATAAAAAAATGATTTCTCTTTATCTGCAAAATACGCCGAAACTGCCTCCTTGACTTCATCATCGGCAGTAAATTTTTTACCCCGCAGCTCTTTTTTCATTTTCGGAAACAGGTAATAATCACTCGGGACTAGGTCTGGGCTGTAGGGTGGGTGATTCACAATTTCGAAGCCCACCTTATGCAGGGCAGCTAACGCAACGCGGCTCTTGTGGACGGGCGCGTTGTCGTGCAAAAGCAGAACACCTTTTGTCAGTTTTCCCCGTCTTTTCTCTTTAATGGCTTCTTTTAGTCGCTCTAATATTGAAGCGTAATATTCTTCGGTTATAGAAACACCTTTATTTTTATAATCAATCAACAATATTCCTTCCGAGTCCCAAAATACCGTTGCCATGAGTTTCCCAGCTGATTGTGACACTTTAAATTTCTTGGGAGGCGCTGTGCCCTTTTTATGCCACTGCATGGAGTCTTATTTGGACTCAGGTTCATAATGATGAACCCAAGTTTCGTCTCCAGTAACAATTCCACTCAATACACCATCCTTGTCTTCATTACAGAGGTCCAAAAATGCACGCGAACACTCTACGCGCTGTTGTTTTTGCGGCGACGTGAGCATTCTCGGCACCCATCTTGCGCTGACCTTAGACATGCCGAGATGATTGTGTAGGATTTTAAAAATTGTTGTATCGGATACTCCAACCATTTCTGCGAGTTGTTTCTTCTTTAGTCGAGCATCTTCGAGTACAATTTGTTCAACTTTTTGGATAAGTGCTGGCGTGGTCACCTCAATGCTCCTGCCCGGCCTCGGGTCGTCTTCAAGGGATTCCCTTCCTTGTTTAAATAAACTATGCCACTTGTACACCATGGTTTTTCCTGGACAAGAGTCGCCGTAAACCAATGACATCTCATTCATTATGGTCGCGACTGATTTTCCTTGCCTGGTAAGGGACTTTATAACGGCACGATATTCGATTTTTTCCATATTTCACTTTTCACTCCTGATTATGTTACTTGGTTGACGATAGCTCAAAGACTAACTGTCTAATAACAATGAAACTTCGTATTTATACTAATCATGAGTCGCTGCATAAGCCAGACCCCCAATGCGCCTACTCACCCCTCTACAACCCGCTCATTCCGCGAATATAAAAACGCTCCCTCGTAATGTTGTCTTGGTTTATTGTCGACGTTATTTGGGGTTTTTGTTACTACAAAAGACGGCGCAAAATATACGTAGCGATGTCGTTTTGAAACTGAAACCAAAACATGAATTAGCAGAAGACAAAATAAAAGAAGACATTTACATTTGGTCATTTTGAAAAATTAAAAACGATATATCGTACATTTAGATTAAAAATGTCAAATAATTATTTTTTTTATTCGAGACAGCGCTTTTGCGGAAGAATAAAAATGCCACGTCACGACAAAGATAAATATCTTCGATTCCTCATTCTGTATATTAATAGAAAATATTAAGGTTGGTTTCCACCTTTTCGAAATACCAAAAAGTTTAAGAAATCAATCAAAATAAGGGATGCATTGTTATATTTCAAACTAAACGTTCGCAGCAAGCGCCCGGAAATCTACTACCTAAATAATTTGAATGCTTCTTGTTCATCAAAGTTACATTGGTGAAACGATGGAAGTTCTAAAATTGTACCGAGTTAATGCTTCTTTGCCAACATTGCGTGTGCTCGCATTGTACATTTAAAATACATCGACTTTGAATTCGAGTAGGTTATTTTTATTTGCATTCATAATGTTATTGATCATTAATATTTTACACCACTTCACACAAGTGCCTGCTACTTTATTCACATACCCCATAATGAAAAACGTCGGAATGTCTTTGTGGAAATAATATAAACATTTTTTGTGACTTTCGATTAATAACAACAGCGTTTCTTGGTCACTTTTATAAAGTGAAAACCTCACGCGCGATTTTCTAACAACTTCATAGAATTTTATTGGAAGCCATATAACTTTTAACAAATATCGAAATTTTATGCGTCCACTTCTCTTGATTCTTTTACCGTTTCCATTTCTTTTCTACGCAATTTAGAATTATGAAGACGCACATCGTGGATATCTCCTTTCCGTTGAGTGAATTGCCAATTTTGCGTCTACATTAAATTTCATTCATGCGGCAAGGATAGATTTTTCGAATAAGTGTAAGCGTATGATTTCATCACAACGTTATTGGAGGAAGTTGGCCTGATACGGGTGGCTTCTATTCGTGGTCAAGAAACATCGTTTCAGATAGTTAGAATAAGGACGTTAAAAATATAAGAAATGCAAAACGAAATTCTAGGCAAACTGCTACGAAAACAAATAAAATCGAAGTGAGAAAGAAGAAAATCTATTTTGTATTTTGTAACAAGCTAATAATAAATTGTCCACCGTAGTCTGTAGTTCAGTGAGTTTCAATTTTTTTTACCCACTACGTTATCACGCACGACGTTGACCAAAGACAATGTTCCGGTATTTATTGTCCATACGTGGAACATTTTCATTTCTCATACCAATAGTCTTTTGATTCTCGGGTGGGTTTCCTTTAATTCCTAACATTTTCAAAAGCCGAGAATAATGGGCTTAACACTCCGTTACAAGGACAACACTCTCCCCGTTTCGGCGATTTCTTCAGAAAAAAAAATTAAGTCCATTTACGTTTTAACGCGCGAAAAACTGTACGTGGTCGCCATTTCATTCATGATACCTGTATAAAAGTGTTTGAGCCGACTTCGGAAAGCGAATAACACGACGCCTTCTGCAGATGGTAAACTTATT
Source organism: Dermolepida albohirtum (assembly GCA_031893035.1). Taxonomy (NCBI): domain Eukaryota; kingdom Metazoa; phylum Arthropoda; class Insecta; order Coleoptera; family Scarabaeidae; genus Dermolepida; species Dermolepida albohirtum. The sequence continues at coordinate 22,997 of JAVIWB010002771.1, forward strand.
TTCGAAAATGCATCTATCCTGGAAGGAAAAACTATTTTAAACACTCGTGTAGTTTTATACGTTCTGTATTTCAGGAATTTAAAGTGCCTATCTAAACCATTTTGAGTGTTTCCGAATGACGTAGCCACTCACAGATCGTGAATAATATTACAAAATAAAAATAACAATGTTACGTACTTTGATTTCTTAAAACGCACTACCTAAACTGGTGTGTTAAAACATTGTAAACAGCAGAATTTCTGTATCAAACTATTTTAGAATATAAAAATTGTACTAATGACTGATTTATTATGTTATGCCACCCCCACACTGCGGGGGTTTGTCTTGGCAAATCACACACAAAATATATTATGTTTTCAATAAAGGTTTACAGATTTGCCTTTACGTTACGTACGGGCGTACTTACACACATATCCACCTAAAATAGCATACTTTAAATCATCTAGTTTATAATTGAACGTAAATAAACCATGTTTCGACATCGTAAATAAATTCCTAAGAACTTCAGTGATCTACCGAAAAATATTTTTCCGATGCACTGTTCGTTAAATAAGCGGAAATAGAAATTTAATAATCTACATCTCTTTATCTAATGACGTGTTAAATTAGTTTTGAAAATGCTCCTCATTACATTCCGCACATTTCCTTAGCATTTTACTTTGAAATGGCAGTAGCTTTTTCGTTATGCATTCGTAGAATATGATTATCGTCATTATAAGATGCAACTTCCGAAACCTTCTTACTACGACTTACTATTAATTATTAATTCTAATTTCGCGTACCACCCCAATACGCGATGCGTTATTCACCAACAACGTTTTAGACAGGGCGACATGTTTGATACTCGACATGAAAAATAAAAAGAAAAGATTCCCTTCCTCTGTACACACCTTATGTCGTACCTACGTTACGTACGTCCATAATAGTGCGTGCCCAGTGCAAGGAAGTTGCAGAGGCTTATATGGACACTGCATTGGGGGAGGCAAGCGAGTGGTTTAGTAGCAATCTTATGAAATTAAATCAAGATAAAACCCAACAGCTGTCAATAACAACAAGGGGAGTGGCGGGGGAGCCCAAAGTGAATATTAAGTTTCTGGGCCTGCTGATTGCGAGCTACCTGACTTGGGAGTGCCACATTGATAACTTGTGTCGCAATCTGGCATCAGCAATATACTCTATACGAAGAGTGAAACTAGTGGCTACACCCGAGGTGGCTAGGACTGTGTACTATGCAAATTTTCAGGGAAGGGCTATGTATGGCCTATTGATGTGGGGCGCGTCTGGCGCGGCTAAGGCGGTTTTCAGGATGCAAAAGAGTGCAATCAGAGCCCTTAGTGGTGTATCTAATACTACAAGTTGTGTAAATCTATTCGGAAAACACAAAATACTGACCCTCCCATCCTTGTATATACTTGCTTGCCTGGAGTTTGTTCATAAGTCGCCAGATAAGTTCTGCAAAAATGGTGATTTTCACGAATATGAAACACGGAACCAGAGTAGTTTGGTCATACCGTACCATCGCATTGGGAAAAGTCAGCTAAGTTCAAATTACATGGCCGTGAAGATATACAATGCTTTGCCTTATAGGTTTAGGAGCCTACCATGAATTAGTCTCAAAAGATTAATAAAAACAATGCTGGTGGAGAACTGTTTCTATTCAGTAAATGACTTTCTGATATATAAATTTTGACATTGCCATTTTTGTGTTTTTATGTTTTCATTGTTACTGTGTTTTGTATAAATCTTGCGGGTTTTAACGTGTTTGGTGGCGTATTAACTGTGAGCCACAAAGGTTTTCGTTTTTGTGTTTTTATTTATTTATATTATGTAATGACGTGTGTATGTACATATACATCAATATATTATTATTATTATCGCATACATTTTGAATATTTTAATAATCGATTCAAGCATACAGTCAGAACAGACATTGATTGTGACTAGTTAATCATCGTTCACATTTGAAATAGTCGATACAATAATATTAAGTTGTATCGGAAGCAGCTTGGACTGTACGAGTCGAAAAGAAATCGCAGATTTAACATAAACTTTCTCGTTTTTGGCTATTTACGCCGTCTCTAAGCAAAAACCGATAAATCTCATTCGTGTTGTTCTTAAATTTAGCGAAAAGCAAATGATCCTTGTTTTTTTCCGACATTAGCGTAAGAAAATTCTATTGCGTTCCTGGAACGGACGCAAGTGTGTTTCAGCACTGTACAAATTGATTTGAAGTTTACTTGATTAGATTTACATTTCGAAATTGGACGTAAACTGTTAAAGCGAATTATTTGCGAGTTTAAATATTTAATTTGAATTTGTTTTGAGCGTTCGAAATGTATCAGCATTAATCGTTAGTATTCTGTGAAAATGAAACCCTGCTTGGAAATAGAAGGACTCTCAAGTAGTGAAAGGTGAATTTTTGTAACGTCAAAAACATCTAAATGAGGATTACTCCTTTCGATCTTAACGCGTATTTTCAGATTTTGAACGGGCAAAGCTCGTTGAAAAGTCGTAAGTAATTTATGTACACACACACACACACACACACACACACACACACACACACACACATGCACACATTCATCCATAACTTATCCTACTTCTAATTGCACACATAACAGGTCGGCTGAAAAGTCCCCGGTCTGGCACATAGATGGCGTTACTGTTATTAAATCCATATGTTTTTTAGATAGTACTTACCTTCAAACGAAACGTGTCAAAATTTGACAGCAATCCGACCATTAGTTACTGAGATATTTCGTTAAGAGTGAAGCTACTTTTGTTATTTAAAAAAATGGAAAAAAAAGAATTTCGTGTGCTGATAAAGTACTGTTTTTTGAAGGGAAAAAATACCGTTGAAACAAAAGCATGGCTTGATGAGGAGTTTCCGGACTCTGCGCCAGGAAAATCAATCATAATTGATTGGTATGCTAAGTTTAAACGTGGTGAAATGAGCACCGAAAACGGCGAACGCAGTGGACGACCAAAAGAAGCTGTCACCGACGAAAACATCAAAAAAGTTCGCAAAATCATTTTAAGTGACCGTAAAGTAAAGTTGATCGAGATAGCTGACATCCTAAAGATATCAAAGGAGCGTGTTGGACACAGCGTGCATGAATATTTGGGCATGCGGAAGCTCTGTGCAAAATGGGTGCCGCGCGAGCTCACATTCGATCAAAAACAACAACGAGTTGATGATTCTGAGCTGTGTTTGAAGCTGTTAAATCGTAATAAAACCGAGTTTTTGCGTCGATATGTGACAATGGATGAAACATGGATTCATCACTACACTCCAGAGTCCAATCGACAGTCAGCCGAGTGGACTGCACGCGATGAACCGGCTCCAATGCGTGGAAAGACGCAACAGTCAGCTGGAAAAGTTATGGCGTCAGTTTTTTGGGATGCGCATGGAATAATTTTCATAGATTATCTTAAAAAGGGCCAGTCCATCAACAGCGACTATTATACAGCGTTATTGGACCGTTTGAAGAACGAAATCGCAAAAAAACGGCCCCATATGAAGAAGAAGAAAGTGTTGTTTCACCAAGACAATGCACCGTGTCACAAATCAATGAAAAGATGGCCAAATTAAGTGAATTGGGTTTCGAATTACTTCCCCATCCACCGTACTCTCCAGATGTGGCCCCCTGCGACTATTTCCTGCTTGCAGACCTCAAGAGAATGCTCGCCGGGAAGAAATTTAGCAGGGATGAGGAGGTGATCGCCGAAACTGAGGCCTATTTCGAGGCTAAAGACAATTCGTACTACAAAAATGGTATCGAAAAGTTGGAAGAACACTATAATCCGTGTATCGCCCCGAAGGCAACTATGTTGAATAATAAAATCGAATTTTGCCAAAAAACTGTGTTTTACTATGGTAGACCGGGGACTTTTCAGTTCGACTGTTAATAGGCTATCTAACGTGCGTACGTATTTATATGAGAAACTCGAATGGATAAATGGAAAGCTTCGTTTACGATATACTGTACAAGTGCAGGTAGGCAGTTTCAGGACAAATTTCGGATCGCCACGTTCGTCAGTTTTGTTGTGGCGGCTTTCTTAATTAAGAGCATTTAGAAGTTTCTAACGAGATAGATGTGTTGAAATTCTTACTGATTATTCGTACTAATTTAGAGGCGTATCAGCAACAACTATTCATAATGAGATGAAGGATGATCTGAAGAATTCAGCTCCTTCAATTTCCACTGTCGATCGACGTCGTTTGAAAACGTCCGAGCTCTTTTTCTTTCTTTATTTTCATTCCATGAACTTTTCAGTCCACCCTCGTATGTACTATACACCGTAAATCGCAGATACAAGTTATAATCGTGCTATTCTTGCCGAATAACTGTTACTAATTATAACATTGATGACAGTAAACTTGTATACAATTTCTATATTACATAAATGCCGTTGCACGTACAATTTAGTAACTTTCAATAAAAAACGCAAAAAAAAGGTCAACTTTTTTCTTTCAAATATTTTCCCTCTTTCGCATCGGTTAAAACAACAAAGAATAACAAATGAGCGGCGAATTTTATGCTGAGTGAGTAGCCTTTAAAAAGATTATGGCATCTACTGATTCGAAATGAGAGAGAGATATTATCTCGTATCCGTATAGCTAAATGGGGAAATCCTAAGTTTTTTCTCAATTTAATTATTTATACTTAAAATCGTAATGTTGTAACTGCAACCTATCGAAATAGATGTTACATAGTTTACAATAGTATTAATAACACTAAATATGAAAGAAGCGATGTATTCGAAATTTGCATAACTACAATCTTTGTAAATTATATTTGAAGTAATAATAATAAATAATAGCGATAAAAATGTATGCTATTAAAACTCGTATACGTATTTCGCAATGTTTGTGGGATTTTAAAAAGTGCACCTTTCACCATTTTAATGCTTTATGTTAAATTCCTTTATTTACACAGTTACACACAAAAATTAGATATGTACATATATATATATAGATATATATATATATATATATATAGATATGTATATATATATATATATACCTATGCATAAGTATGTACACTACAGGCCATAAGTGAGGGATCACTTATCATAAATAACAAAACACTTGTATTTTAGACACATCCCTTAGACTTTTACCTGTTTTGGTGAGAATAATTGAAATAACAATTGTAAAGAAGGATTATTCGGATTATTATTATAAATTAGATAAATATATTTGTTTCTGAAAAATATTGTAAATCCTTTTAATAGTTTTATGGCGTCTATTTAATAGAAATATTTTATATACCCCAATAAATTTAATAGGGTTTACAACGCAATATTATTATAATGGTATTAGGAATTCATAGTAAACTATTTAGTAATTTAAAAATTAGTTTTCGTACAGCATTTATCCGAGTAAGTTGCAATACGAGTATTTGAGAACAGACGTAAAAGTAACTTATAAAAATGCCGAAAAGAAAGGAACTTAGCGCAGAAACTCGTAGTTCTATAATAACGCTACATGGTGAAAAATTTTCAGTGCGGCAAATAGCCCAAAAGTTAAATTTATCTTATCACGCGGTGCAAGGAACAGTGAAACGATATTCACAAAGTGGATCATTACAACCAATAAAACGTTGAGGAAGGCCAAGAGTAACTACCAGACAAGAGGATTTGCGCCTAAAAATTCTATCAAAACGAAATAAGCGCCTCACAGCCCCTCAGCTTCGAGCAGAGCTGAATGAAGGCCGTCGAAAGCCGGTGTCACTGACTACTGTAAAACGACGTTTGACAAAGGCGGGACTACATGGGCGTATTGCAGCTCGAAAACTATTATTGAATCCACGAAATCGTCAAAAACGGTTACAATGGGCCCAAGACCATCAACACTGGGACATGGAAATGTGGAAGCAGGTGTTATGGACAGAGGAGTCAAAGTTCCAAGTGTTTGGTAGTAATCGACGAGTTTTCGTTCGAAGACAAGTGGGTGAAGGGATGTTACCCGAATGTGTAGTGCCAACTGTTAAGCACGGGGGAGGTTCTGTGCTTGTTTGGGGATCCTTTTCCTTTGATGGTGTCGGAGATTTGTACCGCATTGAAGGCATTTTAAAAAAAGAGGGATACCTGAAGATTTTGGAGGAACATGCAATTCCGTCTGAATTAAGGTTAATTGGTGAAGGTTTTCACCTACAACAAGATAATGATCCCAAACACACTTCCCAACTTTGTAAAAATTATGTGAATCAAAAAGAGGAGGAAGGGGTGCTGATAAATATGATTTGGCCACCACAATCACCCGATCTCAACCCTATCGAATTACTGTGGGATGAATTAGATAGAAATGTGAGAGAAAGCTGTCTACAATCGCAGAACAGCTTTGGGAGCAACTTACAAGGGTGCGGAATAATTTACCAATGGATACGCTCCAGAAACTTGTATCGCGGTTGCCTAATATTTGTAAAGAAATCATTAAGCGCAGAGGTGGATACTTCGACGAAAGTCGAATATGATAGGAAATTCTACAGAATATGTTGAAATTATTTTATTTTATAAGGAAAACTGTTCATTTGTCTCGTAGATATAATTTTGTAGAAATATACGTTATACGTTTTGTTTCACTAAGAGTGCATGTTTTTTTAAAATTTCATCTACTGATCCCTCATTTATGCCCTGTAGTATATATATATATATATATATATATATATATATATATATATACATATATATACGTATACATATATATATATACCTATGCATAAGTATGTATGTACGTATCGGTCATTTTATCTCTCCATCGTTGCTATTGAGTCGAAATATACTTCTCAAAATTGGTTTCCTTAATTAATTTCTATTTTTTTCATATCTCGTTTCCAAATGGTTAATTCGACTTCAATTGACTTAATCCGTTTGACTTTTTCCGTTATCTATCTCGACTACTGCACGTATTTATGTAAACAAAATTGAAAATAGTAGTAAGTACTACGCGACAAGGTAAATTAACTTCACATAGAACACTTTGAGGGAGCCACGTAATTACTTTCAACGTTCCTTTATTTTCTGCATTCGTTTCGACATAATGACGACATGTGTTTTGAACTGCAATTGCGTTTAAATATAAAATTGCTACCAATTAGACGCAGTGCGGATGGTGGAATGTTTTCTTCTAATATCACTCTGTAATCTTCCTTCTGTATTCCTTCAATTTTGAATAAATCTACTGTTCCAGTCAAGGAAAAGTACCCCACATAACGTTTTTCTGCTCTTAACTAAACCTACTACATTCAGGGGGCATTTTTTTCATCTTTTGAACGTCCGACAAATGTTCTGCGCTGTTGAATAAACATTTCGAATTTGGGCTAAACAACAGTACATAAGACTTTTGACCTTTGCTCTACTGTCCGATATTTGTGACTTTCTGCTAATTAAAGACGTCTTTGTTTTATTTCCATGGCACGTAGCAATCGTCTATTTCGTTTACTAATTCATTTTACACGTTCATCGTTGCCTCTGGATGTTGCTTGTGGTCGTCCCGGACAGAACGGCGAAGAGATAAATTTAATTATCTAATTTTATAGAGTGTTCTTCTTGATGAAGTGTTAACATTGAGGATCGGATTTCGACACTGATCATTTTTCTATCCTGTAATCAAATCACTTACTCACACAGGGAATAGTAGTACAACGGTGTCCAGTCTAAAATCATTGTTAAAATAATTTTCGAATAGACATGGGTTTATTTAACGACGTTATTAAGTCCCTTTCTTCGATTGATAAACTGTATATATACGTACGTACATACACACACTACCGTCCATAAGTTTAATCGCACTACAGTTAATTTTAATTGCGCAATGATTTTAAACAGACTGTTTATTTTCATGGCAAATTTATTTATAAAATACCCCAGCTGCGATCACGGCTCCATAAACACCTGGCATTCCTTCAACTAGTCGGTCGAGATATTCCTCATCGATAGAGTTCCATGCATTCCGCAACTCTATCTTGCTAGTAGGTAGTATTTTACGCACTTCACGATCCAAACAGTCCTATAACAGCTCTATCGGATTGCAGTCCGGATTTTGGGATGGCAATGTCATTAACGTAAGGATTCCTCTTTTAGTTCGGTCGGTGACAAACCTTTTTACAGTTTTTACTGTGTGTTTGGAGTCGTTATCTTGCTGATAAACAAACCCCTGACTCATTAGCGCCGTCGCTCACGGAAGAGCATGCTCTTGCAATACATCCAAATAGACTTCTTTTGTCATTCTTTCTGTGATTTGCACCAATTTTCCGATGTGCCCACCTCCAAAGCAATCCCTAAACCGTCACATTTCCACCACCATGTTTCACTGTCTTAACCACACATTCATCTAACATTCTCTCCCCGACACGACGACGAACAAAAGTAGGGCGTTTATTTCCAAAAAGTTCAAATTTGGATTCATCTGTCCATAAGACAGAATCCAAATGTTGGCCAGTTTCTGCCATTCTCTTTATAGTTTGACGAACACAATACTCGGAAACTTTTAGTTTTCGAGCGATTGCTCTATCAGAAAGCTTCGTTTCGTGCAAAGCAATAATTCTTGCCCTTCGTTCAAGAGTTAGTTGCTTTCTCCTTGCCGTGTTTTAGACACAACTAAAAAAAATGCCCTCACTCGATAGCACTGGCTGACACTTCATTAACAACGTGAATACCGAGTATTCACTGCGCAATAGACATTAAGTATACCCTTACAAGCGCACAAATATCAGGTAAAGCCTACTAGCAAGACAGATCTTTGGGGTAAGTTGCGGAATGCATGGAACTCTATCGATGAGGAATTTCTCGACCGACTAGTTGAACGAATGCTACTGGCTATTACGTCCACGTAATAAACCATACAATAGACGATTCCGAGTAAGGGATCATCTCCGTGACGCCCTCATTATATTTCTTACCTGAATATTATTTCTTGAAATAAATAGAAAATAAGGCGTTCGTTCGTTTATACAAAATGCATCGGTTAAATAACGTGCGAATATGTAAGACGATTTTAGTTTGGATAAGATTTCAATATATTAACTTAAATATTTCATTTCCTTCTGCAATTAAAATTATCTGCAGCGCGATTAAACTTATGGGCGGTAGTGAAGTCAGAGCATTATTGCGTTATTAAAAATACGTACCTTATTAACGTTTCGTTGAAGTTTAAAATGTCCATACTAATGTGGGCGGTGGTGTATGCACGTACGTACGTTACATACAATACATTAGCTAAATAAATATGTGTTCATTCAAAATACTACTTCAGGTGCATTTTTTTCTCTAACGGGTACGTAATTATTAAATAGTATAAACATCCTGTTTAAAAGAACCTAATTATTATAAAATAATTATCATGAAATAATGACTGTAACTTGATATTCTTAATAATTACATATTTTAATCATAAATCACTTAGATTTTCATGTTCTTTTTTTCGTAATATTAAACAGCTACTGAATGTGTTTTACGACAGTTGGCCGTATAATTTTTATAATTGCAGGGAATAACAAAGTTTCTAGCATAAAACTCTGAACTTTTATGCGTGATATCCTGCGGCGGTATCTGCCCAGGTGAAACTCACATGTACGTCGCTAAGTAATAATCTTGTATTATAGGTTAGTGTAGGGGTTTTCGGCTTATTGTGAGGTATTTACATTTATACGACTGATTATAAAATCCGGTATAAAAGATTTGAACGAGTTTTTTTTTTCCTCAATGCATGCTTACGTAAAAATAGTTTGCATTTGTTTATGTTTTTTACGATGGATTTAAATTCAGCTAAAATTCCGTGCAATAATGATTTTTAAACTTATGCAATAATAACGATGGCGATAATAACCTTTAATTTAATACGGTATTGCAAGTGTGTTCGCTCTTTATAGAACAGTGTATACGAAATAATAAATCAGTTAAATCGAAATTGACAATTCAATTGACGATGAATAGTTTTCAAATGAAAATGTACGATGCCGCGTCATAACCTCATACAAACACTACTGGATTAGTAGTACTGGATTGTTTGGTATTTTTGTATTTTTCATCAGTCAACTTTATTCTACAGCCTACTGTCATATTATGTGCAGAAGTGTTACGGTTTATTTTTCGTTTAGAATATATTTCGGCGTATTGTATATTTATTTATTTATTAAAATAACCCTGCCGTATTTGATAGAAGGGACGCCTATGGCCATTGATGAAGGTTATGTGGAAACACATATTTAGGATATCATATTCATTTCAAAGTTTTAAAATATATTTAAATAAATATATTTCGGCATACGTTTACATCGACCATGATTTTGTTGATATCTATGAACGCTTTTTGTGGTGAGCAGGTGTTCATATAGCGAATGCAAAAACATCCCCCCCCCCCGTTCGTCTTACTCGCCCTGGTCCGATATAACATATCTATAACGACGGCATTTGAAAATTAACTTCGTAGAAGGGTGGACGTCGAAATTGACTTCGTTCTTTTTTTGATCAAATGAGAGTCTCATTCGTGAGCTAAGTCACCATTAATGTGCAAATCATCTTAAGAGCCCGTTACCATCCACTTTTATGCCGGGTTCTCTAGTGACGTTTTACTCATCAAAGCACCGGCGATAGGACGTCAATCCCTACGAATTTGGAAAATCCGGATTCCAGTAGCGGATTCCGAATTGCACTTCAGCTTGGGAGCGATAAGTAGCCCCTTAGATATCTTTTTTTGGGTTTTACCACGATTTAATTAAAATTGAGAGAATTAAATATCCGTGGAAAATGTTGATTGACACTCTAGTGTAATGTGATGTTTTTTTTCTTTTTTATTAAGGGTATTTGACTTCAGTGGAATATGTTAATTTGATGATCTAAGTTTAAGTAAATTTATGTAAATAAATCAACTTGTTTTTGGAGGTATACGTATAAGCGCCGTCTGTAACCTCTATATATATATATATATACATATCGGGGAGGTTCAAATAGTTATAGTATATCACCTAAATATTTTTGAATACCTGATAACCTCTGAGATATTCTTTTTTTGTGTTGTTGTTGACTGTATCTACAACTCACTACAATGTATTCAAATATATAATAAATTTGTAGTTAATAATTACACACACTGGGTTTTGAATCAACGTATCCGACATTACGGTGGGAAAACAGGGCATCTCAAGGACCAATAGAGCTACGGCCTTGAGAAAATAGAAATAACACCAGTCATAATTTTGCTCTTGGCGCCCTTTCTTTTTTTTTACATCTTAGCTCAATCCTGAGCTTGCGAACCCCGACCTCCGCAACAGTAGCCGGCATTTTTCTGTTGTTGCCCAGATTTACCCAAGCTCCTCCGAGCGGTCGTTCGCGACCCGCAACAATTTGCTTGCGTGCAATCTGCACGTAGCAGAAGATGAGAAAACATCTAATTCCAATAAGGACGTCAAATATGACTTGGTTCGGTTTTTTCTAACTGAAGATCGAAAGTTTTACGAATGCTGAATCTACTATCCAAAGAGTGGCAAAATGTGTACTGAACTGAAATGGCCAATATATAATTGAATAAAATACTTATATACTATAAAAAAGTGTTCATTCCGTGAAAAAGAAAACGAAATTGCTTTCCGAACAACCCAAGAAATAATGTCGGTTAATGAAAAAAGTTTATTATTTTTCCGCATGTCAAAAAGAAAATTTCTAAGTACAATTTTTGTAAAACGTATTAATTTTATATACGATATAAATAGTGCATACATACACATTGGGACGCTTGGCTATTTGAACATGTCTTTGAAAAAATCATTTCAACCGGTAAAGAAAAAAAAATGAAATACGAAAGTATAACTAAGGGAGTGATCCTCTCACATATCTTTTTCTACTTTTTGTCTTTTCGTTTCTTGATTTTATTCCTATACTGCGAGCAGCAAAGAAAGTAGTACAAGGGGTCGCGCCCCGATAGCCTCAGGGGATCGTTAATCGACTCACTTCTCTGTGTCCACACAATTCTCGACACGTTGCTTTACGCCTTAGTTTGGGTTCAGCTCGAGTTCTTCGAGAACGCTAGTTGCCGTACTCACACACTAGTCGTAACCTCTTGAGGGGGTTTTCGTACTTTCTTATTAGAACTTGCTATAAAGTTTATGTACTCTCTAGATATTCCAGTGAGTTAACGGTAAATGACTGCTGAGCAAGTGCCTTTGATGTTCGAAAGCTTAAATATTGTTTGTATTTTTTCTAATTCAGTCTAATTTGATACTTTATTGATACGGCTGGAGGCTTAGACAATAATCCAATACACAATAATGTTCAAGAGAAGAGTTAAGCGAAAGAGGTGTGCAAGATGTGCCTGCTTAAGGCACCTTTCTATAGAAAAGACAAATAAGAAAGGCACTATTTTTTTAATTACTTTCAAATACGCGCATGAAATGCATAAAGAAGCAATAAAATTAACGACGAGTTTATATTCAGATATGCACATATGTACGGTATGTACACTAGAGCGACAATACAATACACATACAATGTATTAAATTAACGAATTTATTTTATATCGTGCAAGTGGTTCATAGAATAGCATTTCTCATTGTAAAGTTATTGAAAAGTCATAATAAGAATGCTTTAGTGTATATCGCTTTCAAATATCCTACGGTAAATGTTGCGTAAGCTACAAAACTTTCATACATACCGATGCTCATTTTGAGAACTGTAAGCATATAGTATACATTTGCACCTTCGAGAATGATGAGTGGCATTTTTATTGGGTGTGTCGATATTACCATTGAATTTGCCTAGGCTAGTAACGTACAATGCCGGATGAAGTAAGAGGAATACGTGCGAGAAGTCTCGAGAAGTTGGAAACTACGATAATATGTAGTTATTTACGAGTTAGGAGTATTAGATTTTTTTGTTATTCTTTTAAATTTAATCTGTCACAAATTATATATACATAAAATTTATAATATGTTACTACTATTAAACTACAATTAAGGAGTTAAAACAATAAAATACAATAAAAATGAATAGAGTGCGTGCGCAATATACGAATAGGTACTGGATTCAACGAGTCTTACTTTCGTCTTGGTTTCTCAGAAAATTTCTCACTATTCGTTCTATTCTAAACATTCAATCTTTAATTATATTGCCATAAGTTGGTATACTTTCACAGTAGGATCAAGCATATTTTCCATTTACAAATTAACAATGAGCTCTTCGAATGTGATTCTTCTGCAAGAATCCTTGGTTTGCGAATTAACGAAAATCTGAAATGGTCTGCACATATATGTAGATGAAGTATGCAGAACTCTGGCTAAGGTGTGTTTTACCCTTAAGCAGCTCCGTAGATCTTGTAATTTGAGTACCCTGCTTATTTTCTATCATGCTAATTTTGCTTCTTGCATGCGATATGGTGTGATACACTGGGGTGTGTCGCCGGAGGTGGGCAGGGTGTTCCTTATGCAGAAACGGGCCCTAAGAATTATCTTTGGGTTGGGGTATAGGGATTCTTGCAGAGAACATTTTCGAAGTAATTCGATATTAACTGTTTATGATGTTTATATATTAGATCTCCTATGTTTCGTTTATAGGAACAGAAATGCTTTTTCGAGTGGCAATGTAAACCATAAATACGATACACGAACTCATAATTATTTATTACCGGATTCACACTCAAAATCTATATTCCAAAAAGGAAAATATTTTATGGGATGTAAATTATAAAATAAATTACCACGTTGCATTAGAAATATTACAAACTTCTCTATTTATAAAAGCAACCTTAAGCGGTACCTGCTTACTATAAATTGTTATTGTTTAAATGACTTTATATGTCCGAATTTATAGTATCTTTTTTTCTTGATGAGACGTGTTTCTAGCATGGGTGTGCGTAGTATGTATTAATTGCTATTTTTTTATGTGTGCGCACATTGTTTTGGAAATAAAATTTATTATTATTATTATTATTGTTCTGTTTTCTTTCTGGACACTTTTATAAAGGAACATCGGATTTATGAACTTTTGCGTAACCCGAGCTGCAGATTGCAGTTGCAT
>JAVIWB010002772.1:0-37362 GCA_031893035.1 Dermolepida albohirtum
GTTGGTATGTGAAGGTCTTGGTGTAACATCTGGTTTGTTATATACCATGGAGCATTTGTTATTGTTCGTAAAGCTTTTGATTGTGCTCGTTGTATGTTTTCAATGTTTGTCTTGCTTGCGCATCCCCAGAGTTCTATGCCGTAAGTCCAGATAGGGATAATAATGGCTTTGTATATTAGAACTTTGTTATCGAGTGACATGTTTGATTTTCTTCCTATTAACCAGTTTAGTTCTCTCATTTTTAGGTCCAGTCTTCAAAACATGACTGTCAATATTTACGTTCATTCCGATCACAAGTACATTACATACGAAAGTTATTTGAATAGATAAAGAAAATGAACTGGTTTCAATTTGTTTCGAAACATGGAAAAAGTGTTTTTATATTTAAAGAACAAAACAAACGATGGAATCAGTGTTGGGCTGAAGCCTATTTACAGGGGACAATCACCATAAATTGCAATCATAAAATGTTTAAGCTCAGATGAAGGTTTAAACGCGATTAGATCAGAATATTTGATGAATAACGCAGTGAACGCTCAAAGTAGGCATACACTTCAGAAATAATTCACAAAATATGATATGGTGCTAGACATCCGTCGAATAAAGTTATACGAAGTAGCAGAAACTCTACACATTTCATATGGATTAGTGGTTTCAGTTTTGCATAATAACTTGAGTATGTCCCAAAGAATCAATAAATAATCGAAGGTTTTAACAACTTTTAACTACCAAAACGCTTTTCTCTTCCAAATATTTTTATAGGAGTGACTCATTTGCAGGTACTTTTTCCAAAAATAAGAAAAAATAAAAACTTGAATTTTATCGGGTATTCTTAATTATCATACAAAAGAACCATTCTTGACATTTATTTTTTCAAAATTATTTCCTTCAAAGTTTGGCCGTAACTGCACATAACGTGGTCCATTTTGAACTTCCAATTTTTGATGACGCGTTCGAACATTTCAAGTGGTATTTTGCGAATAGCGCGAGTAATGTAGGCTTCCAATTGTTTAATCGTAGCTAGCTTATCCATATAGACTTTGGAGTTTATGTAACTCCAAAGGAAAAAGCCTCAAGGTGTGATAGCACATGTTCTAGACGGCCATTGCACAGGTCCATTCCGTGAAATTAAATGATCACAAAATTGTTCTGGCAATAAAGCCATGCTTTCACGGGCTGTGTGGTAAGTAGCGCTGTCTCGTTGGAACCAAATGTCGAGATCACGGGCTTCATTTTCTGGCAGCAAATAGTCCGTTAATCACAATTACATGGCGGCTGTCTTCATTTTTGAAGAAATATGCACTGATGATTCCACTTGGCCATAAACCACACCAAACCGTGGTTTTGTCTGGATAGGAAAAAAATTTTGGTCGAAAAGAGTGAATCTTCTTCAAGCTTTTCAAGGGCCCAAAAATTGAAACGGTGACGATTCTAAAGATCGGCCGCTTTCAATTCTTAAACGAGTTGAATTTTGTATGCTTTCAAACCAAGATCCTTACATAAAATAAGCTAAGTTGTGGCATACGACAAAAAAAGCTGTTGAAGTCTATGTCGAATCGATTCTACACGGTCATCGCGTACACTCTCAGCTACCTACGCTATATTTTTTTCACTACGTGCTGGATGTGGTTTATTTGGTCGCGTATTATCCAATAATGAAAATTGCATTTCGAATTTTACGATGGTATAACGAATTGTGCGCTCGGTGGGCCGATTACGTAGACCATAAGTACCTAAGCACACTAAACACATTTCTCGTGGAATGCTGATTTTCGTAACACAGCTAAATAATTTGTGTATGCTGTATCGGGCTGAGTCTTTCCATAATTATATATCATACAATACTAAATAATAGGGTAAAAGTTTTTCACAACTCACGCTTTATCTGTCAAAAAATCGCTATTGAAAAAAGTACATCATAATGAATCACCCATGACTACACTCGAAAATATCTTTGTCAAGCTTCAGTAATTTGAAGTAAAAATATTTTTCCCAGCTTCTAACTGTATTCAATTTTAGAATGATATTTCAACCTGGTTGAAATTTCAAATTCATTTCATCATCGATCAATAATTTTCGAGCAGATGTATGTATTTTACGATCAATATTCAAGTTTAATTATTTTTGTTGTGTTTCTAAAACAGTAGCTATCGAAACAATTGTCCAGATTTTTTATATTTTAGTTAAAACATCGTTTAATATGGGAAGATTCACACTGCCAAATGTGGCATTATAGATTAAGCGCTTTTGTTTTTAGTTACAAAGTTTTTATAGAAAATTTTCAATTTCGCTTCTTTTTTAAATCTATTACCTCCTCCATTATTTAATTAATATCATTTCTAACTTTGTTTAGTACATCATTTACTTCATCAGACTAATAAATTTCTTGAATTTATTTTTTGTTTTCTTCTAACAAACACATTGGAACATGTCTAGAGTTTGTGCTCGTTTGATTCCATGTTTGCTAATATCGAATTAAATATTTAAAAGAGTAACTTTTTTATGAGTAGTGCTTTGAAGATAATAATAAATCAACCGATTCTGATCTTCTCATATATACATCACTCGAACCTATTTAATTACTGGGTTTGAAGTAAATAGCCTGGTGCAGGATTTCTGACTTAAAGTGCACATTCTACACTCTCACCTTTGTCCGAAAAATATTTGAGACGTTAGTGATAAGCACGGCGAGCGCTTCCACTAAGACATTTTGGGAATTGAAAAACGATGCCAGGGCAAATATAATCCTGTAAAATTAGTAGATTACTGTTGAACGTTAAGAAGAGAGGTTGCGAATGGTACCTATAAGAGACAATGCAATATTTCGTGAAATTTTTAATTGTTAATGCATATTACTGTGCTATAAACAAAAAGATCTTTTGGAACTAAGTTGACTATCCACCTTTTATTAAAATAAATGTTACTATTTTCAATAAAAATTAATATACGCCACTTGAAGGCAAAACCAAAAGCTGAAATGTGTTGGAAAGTATATGGTATAATCATCATGACGCGAAAATTTTTTTTGAAGCACTTATACATGTTACTACAAATATGGCATCAATAACTACGTCGTCTTTTATTTTACAATATGATCACACAATTATTTCAGTGATACTCTAAATAAGGAATGTCTTCATTATAGGTCAATGAATTCAAGTCTTCGAAAAAACTATTTCAAGTAGCAATTACCTCGTAATTAGACAAAAAACTCTTTCTGTCTAACCATTTTTCAATTTTAGAAATTGGTGATAATCGCCAAGAGCCAAGTATAGGTAACATGAAGTATACTTTTACCCAATAGTTATCCAATACATTACGGTGGATTTTTTTTAATCATAGCACAGTAGACGTCCGATGCGGAATTCGCCAGTTGTGCTCACACAACCACGTTAGATTCGGAAATTCAATTTATAACCACTGAAAACGAGCGGACGCTAATAGTACTGAGTCCAAGTCTACTTTGATTTTGCCTTTTCAAGTCTTTCAAATAAAAGTACTTTATCACTGCTGGCAACTCTGTTTTTCGATTGTTTACAAAATAAGACGATATTCACTTTGGCCCACTATCTAACAGACCAATTGACAGATCACTCTGTACTATCATATTTAACTTAATAAAGGATAGTTTTACAGAAATTAAAGAAAATACCGCAGCATTCGCGCTATCCCTACATTTGGCCACGTAGTTGTCGAAATATCCTCGTATTTGTATTATGTTTTCCTTGATAGTTCATATACTTCAAGACCGTTGTTGCAAAAGAATGAAATTGTAATTGATCTCCATGCATTTCTGGATTACGAAATATCGCCACTTCATGTCGTAGATCGATTAGTCAATGTTAAATTACAGATGTTGAAATTAAAACGTACCAGACAGTATTTGAATTGGTAAGCATTTTAAACTCTGAAGAATTATTTTGGAATAACGAATCATTTTCTTTCGTTTTTTTCATTACGTAATTATTTACTAATAATTGTTAATATTCGTTGTGGCTTTCATCAAGTAATTTCAAGCTTTAGCCTTGTAAATAAAGTAAATAATTTCTATAGATAATAATAAAATTATTTATTTGTAAATTTATTACACTGAAGTTGGAAATTATTACTATATTTAACATAATAATATTAAATATTAATGCTAAATAAAGAACCTGTTTTATTCCTGTCATTCCTTTGGTATATTTAAAAAATGGTTACAAATTCATCTGTTGACACCAATTGCTGAAGTTCGGAAACTTAATACCAACTCCAAGAATCAATCAAAAGAACAAATACTGTTTGGTTCGATATTTGGGAAGAAAACGTTGCCTAACTAGGCTTTGAAGTGATTTGAAGTGTATTTCTCTGACGCTAAGGAAGAAATATACACATTTACGGGTCTAAACAATGATTGTGCTACTTGACGTTCAAACATATTTGTAGATTCATTTAGTACTAAAAGTAATGGTGAAAGCAAACGCCCGTTTGTTGAAATGGCTGGGGAAATAGTGTAACTACATGTTGTAAATTACAAATATTGAATACTTTCAATACTTTACAGAGTGTTCTTCTAGATTAAGTTCACATCACTGCTAGTATGAATGATATATGGTTTGACTTCGTTAATAAAAATATTGTCTTGTATCGTAAAATAACAAAATTTATTACACATTCTACATGTACTGCTATAGAAGACCTACATTTACATTTATAGCAGAAGTAAAAAAACAAAATTTAGTACACATTCTACAAGTACTTCTACAGAAGACCTACGGTTACGTCTATAGCAGTATATGTAGATTTTGTAATAAATTTTGTTATTTTACGTGACACAATATTATACTTTCTTGAAATGCCATTTCGAGTATAACTTCTGGCTTAGTTTCTAAAGTTCACCGTCAAAGATTCATGTCATGAATTATTTTTCCGTTGTCAAAAGTATTTAAATATCCTGCAATAAATCGTAATTTAACGTGTAAGCATCACCCCTTTTAATACTTTCTTCCCATCTGTTTAACTGGTGTAGCGATTTTACTTTTTGAAATTATTTTTCATACTTTGAACAGAACGTTCTACCACTTACTCATATTCTACAGCTCTGATTTTGCAATTCCTGGCTTCTTCTTCATGAACACATTTCAAAAATATCTTCTTCACCTTCTACTGTATTTTCAACAAGTTGAGCTTCATATTGTTCTTGTAACTCCAATTTCGTTACATATTGAAAAGAGAATAGAGACCTATTGTAATATTGGCTACTTTAAACATGTTCGACACATTAGCTATATTAATGGCTGCCATTATACCAAACTACAAGTTTAGACTGCACGAAAGAATATTTCTGCTTTACGATAATAAACTACGTGACAAATGGAAGATATGTGTTGTTTTAATACAATGATATATGTATGTACATATTCGTATATTTTTTGATATCTTTAATGCTTGACTGCCTAAATTTGTTATACAGTATCGTTTTCTACGTAAAAGTATCATCAGTTTTAATAAGTTAAAAATATATTACAAAAGTAATGGGGAATATGGGGTACCCTGTCTACTGTTATTTGTTCTTTCCGAAAATAATTTGCATTATCGTATCAAAAAATGTAATATCATTTCCAAAATATTTAGAAAAATTTAAATACCATTCACATTTTTTGATGCAGATGTACCCTGAAATTTAGAGGCTCAGCCGTCAAAAAGTATGAATTGTTCTTATACGAAGGTACTCTTTCAATCTTTAAAGTTTCCGGATTTAAATCCGGATTTCCGGGTTGTCAGTTTTACTTGTTAGTTGAGAAACCATTTATTTAAAATCATCTTACTGTAACCATTATTATTAATACAGTTATTAGTTTAAGTATTTTTTTAAAGTTATTGTTAAGGATGTGGAAAAGAGAAACAAATGTTTAAACCTCGTCTTTAGATACTATCTAAAAAAAAAGAGGCCTCATAGGAAAAAGTTATATAAACTTTCCGGTTTGTTTTGAACATCGCGATCAATCTCAACTGTCTAGGATTAGTAACAAAAGGATTTATATATCAGTAATGTAATAGTTCATATTTACTTTTACGGATTACTAATCTTGATTCATTTGATCCGTATCGAAACATTAACTACCGTCGTTATTTTTACTTCTAACACTTCTGTTAATAATATTATATAAAAGACTAATGTAATATATGTATTATAAATATTGTTATTTAACCAAAAAATAATTTACATTGTTTCTTATATATATATATATATATAACGTTAATCAAAATGACAAAAATTAATTAACAATTTCTACGTTAGAGAAGGACTCGAACCTTTATCTGCCATTTACTAGACGGTTAACTTACCGATTAGGCCACCAGTTGTTTTAATTATTTGCAAATGAGCTAAATTAATAAGAAATACAAAATAGCTTATTTTTATAAGTACTGTAGCAATATAAAGAAAGAAGATCCATACGCACATTTTCATTATCGATATTGAAATTTCGTCTAGTAAGTGTGGAAATACAACACTTCGCCGAAGTAATATAGAAATAAAAAGAAAGATTAATCGATAAGTTTATTTATTGTCATATATTTTAAAAAAAGGCTTTTTGTTAGTGAGTTAAAGTTTTTAATACATACTCAACTACAATAACTGTATACCTTCTATATATCTTTTTTTATTTAATAACACAATGCACTCAAAACTCCATTTTTTTAGCACTGACTATGTCGTTAATTGCCATGGTGTTTATAAAGACAATAAAATAAATGTCGAAACGTTTATTTCGGTTTAATTTTTTATTGTTATCTCCCGCCCAAGATGACGGACTTAATTTCAAAACCTGATCACATAATTACACAAATTAATTTTGTATTTCTTATTAATTATTATTTTTGGCCATTTACATACTATTACTTCCTTGTACGACTTATTGATATAAGATTGTCTTATAATTAACATATACATAAAATTATTATGTTTAACATAATACTTTCAAGCAGTATTCTATTTTGCTAAAGCAAAAAAGTAGTATATTTCATAAATAGCTTTTATGGTGAGATATTGATACATTGTCCCGCCCCTACCAATTATAGATGATAGTTACATCACAAGCCGTATTCCTAACCTATAAATTATCCTAACCTACTTCTAAAGTTTTAATTAACCACTATTTCGGAGTTAGGGACGGTCCTCTGTATTAAAAATCTTAAAAAGACGCTACAGTATTGAATTCCCTAAAAGTCACTTGCTAATATTGAAGCACGTGGATTATAACAAATACGTGCCATCCACACAACCACCAACCAAAGAAGTTAAAAAAATTAGAGAAATAAAATTACTAAAAGAAGTTCCACAATTACAACAAATCCTGATTTATTAAAAAAAAACAGTCAGGAATTAATTCACAAGTTTAAATGTGAAAAAGGAAAAACAATGTAATATGCAAATTTTGGTAGTGCGATATATATATATACAAAACAAAAGAAAACTAAACTAATAATCTCCGAATTTCGTAAACTGAATACGTACAGTTTACGAAATCTTACAAGTGGCTAGTTTTTTATTATTCTAAATGAACTGAAATTTCACAACGAAATAAACACGTAAAAAACTGTACAGACGTTCTGAATTATAAATAGTTTGCATACTGTATACTATTGATTTATTAATGTAAAAAAATGAAATTGTATAACATGAAATGATTAACGTTAAAATTAATGACTGTATCTTATTGAATTATTAAAGAGCAAAAAGAAAGAAACATAACATGAAATAATTAACGTTAAAATTATGTTACGACATCTATTCCACAGTTCTTTGAAACTTGACGGGTTCGCAAAACTAGATTAATCCTACCTTATGTAATTAGTTAGGATCGAGGATGGTTATTCAGAAAGTTTTAATTTCCAATCTCTTCAATACAACATTTGCCGGAGCCTTTCCCTCACTTACACAACCTTTCTTAGACTCGTATATGCCCCAGACAAAAAAGAACACCAGAAATTAGGACCCTCTATCAAGTCTAAAGAGTCGAGAAAAATTTCTGTGTTGTCAAAATGGTTGATTGCTAAATCTAAACCAATATGTTGATCAATTCTACGTGATCGTGCCAATTAAAATCGTACTACTTCTTATCTTCTTTCAATCAATCTGATCCAATCAAATGTTGGAAGAAAATTCGAGTCTAAGTAAGAATGCCAATCCACATTACCCAACGATTGCTTCAACCTTTACATGATGTTAACTTACTGAGAAGAAGAAGGGAATTTAGCCTTTCGTTGTTAGTACTACTTAAACGAAGAAAAAAGCAAAGGAAGGGGAAGAAAATAATAACCGAATTACGAGATCGTTACTACAAGATAATTAATTATAGAACTACTCAAAATAACTTAAAATAAGATATATAGATATTTTCATTACTTAAAACAAATGGATTGTGATAACAAGAAAGAAAATAAAATTTCCAATAGCATTCATAAATGAAACTAGACAGTGATGTACACAATTTATGGACAAAATAATAAACTACTGAAAAGTCTATTGTTAAATGCAAAAATGAACAAAAGGTAAAATGAACCAGTAACGACATATAAATATAATTTTTATAAAAAGAACTTATCGAATATGTTATATTACATTTGGTTTAAAAAAAAGCAGTAAATATCTAAAATATGGAAATACTCGTAACTGTGAAATGTCAAAATACACAACGACTGACTTACCACATTTATTTTGTGTTTCAAATAACACAAAAATTAAGAAATTGGTCTTCATAATATCGTACATCGGTTGCACTAGAAAAACTGTTAACTCACAAAATGAATAAAATTGCAGCTATTTAAAAATTTGGAGACAATTTTGTGTAAAATTTTACCGTATTATACTTTACATTACTAGCTAAATTTTGTTTGTATAT
Organism: Dermolepida albohirtum; assembly: GCA_031893035.1. Lineage (NCBI taxonomy): Eukaryota > Metazoa > Arthropoda > Insecta > Coleoptera > Scarabaeidae > Dermolepida > Dermolepida albohirtum. The sequence goes on from JAVIWB010002772.1 coordinate 8,886, forward strand.
AAAATCTACTGACTTTTGTTTTTGCTTGTATATATTGATTTATGATTTCTTTTATCCCAATTTCGTATTAATAATTTTAGATTTTCTTTAATTATTTTTTACGATACTTTGGTGTGTTAATTAGTTTTAATTTTTACATTGTTCTTTCGTTGTTCTATAAAATATACACATATATTGCAACACTACAAGCCTAGCAGTCCTTGGCTTTGTGTTCTACCAATCTCCATTGATATCCCATCTATTTTTACTTCTTTTTCTAACTCCTGTTTTCTGTGCCACATACTTTTTCTTTCCTCTCAATTTTTGTAAAATCAAATTTCTTTAAACCCATTCGTCGTGGCTATATATTATAACCAACTGATTCTTCCATTCTCACTATTTGGACAACGGTTTGTTTGTTAAATAGCTCTTCTATTCCTTTGTTTGTTAATTTTCTTCTAAATTCGCCGTCTAGCTTATCGTCTCTAAAATTTTCCTTAAACTTTTTCTTTCCCATATTTCCAGCTGGTTTTCATCGTTTTTATTTATTATTCATGTTTCGCAAGTGTAAGTTTTCTAAAATCTGTATACATTTCCTGTCTCTAAATCTTTTGGTTAATACTCTCACAATTTCAAGCCCTTTGTAATTTCTAATGGATCATTTTTCTCTTCCATTTTACAATCTTAGAGGAATAAAGAAAGCCAGTCTAACTTGAAACATCCTATACCCTTATTAACATTATTATACCAGGTCGGCTGAAAAGTCCCCGGTCTGACACATAGATGGCGTTACTGTTATTAAATCCATATGTTTTTTAGATAGTACTAACCTTCAAACGAAACGTGTCAAAATTTGACAGCAATCCGACCATTAGTTACTGAGATATTGCGTTAAGAGTGAAGCTACCTTTGTTATTTAAAAAATGGAAAAAAAAGAATTTGAAGCAAAAGCATGGCTTGATGAGGAGTTTCCGGACTCTACGCCAGGAAAATCAACCATAATTGATTGGTATGCTAAGTTTAAACGTGGTGAAATGAGCACCGAAGATGGCGAACGCAGTGGACGACCAAAAGAGGCTGTCACCGACGAAAACATCAAAAAAGTTCGCAAAATCATTTTAAATGACCGTAAAGTAAAGTTGATCGAGATAGCTGACATCCTAAAGATATCAAAGGAACGTGTTGGACACATCGTGCATGAATATTTGGGTATGCGGAAGCTCTGTGTAAAATGGGTGCCGCGCGAGCTCACATTCGATCAAAAACAACAACGAGTTGATGATTCTGAGCTGTGTTTGAAGATGTTAAATCGTAATAAAACCGAGTTTTTGCGTCTATATGTGACAATGGATGAAACATGGATTCATCACTACACTCCAGAGTCCAATCGACAGTCAGCCGAGTGGACTGCACGCGATGAACCGGCTCCAAAGCGTGGAAAGACGCAACAGTCAACTGGAAAAGTTATGGCGTCAGTTTTTTGGAATGCGCATGGAATAATTTTCATAGATTATCTTAAAAAGGGCCAGTCCATCAACAGCGACTATTATACAGCGTTATTGGACCGTTCGAAGAACGAAATCGCAAAAAAAACGGCCCCATATGGAGAGGAAGAAAGTGCTGTTTCACCAAGACAATGCACCGTGTCACAAATCAATGAAAACAATGGCCAAATTAAGTGAATTGGGTTTCGAATTACTTCCCCATCCACCGTACTCTCCAGATGTGGCCCCCAGCGACTATTTCCTGTTTGCAGACCTCAGGAGAATGCTTACCGGGAAGAAATTTAGCAGGGATGAGGAGGTGATCGCCGAAACTGAGGCCTATTTCGAGGCTAAAGACAATTCGTACTACAAAAATGGTATCGAAAAGAAGAACGCTATAATCGGTGTATCGCCCTCGAAGGCAACTATGTTGAATAATAAAATCGAATTTTACCAAAAAACTGTGTTTTACTATGGTAGACCCGGGACTTTTCAGTTCGACTGTTATAGTATATGTATACAGGGTATCTGCAAAATGCTTGGACATGGCTTAACCACAAACTCCTTGCATCAAAATAAGATGATTTAACCAAACTTACCTATATCCAAAATCACATCGTTACGCCGGTATTCAGATTTAAAGTTTTTCGAAAAAAACAAAAAAATTCTTATTAAAACATAACACTTTGATCGATTTTAATTATTTTTGGTACAACATTTCAAGTAAGTGTAAGTCGTGTTTTGAGATGATTTGGGTCTTTATAAGTAGACCGCAAGTGTATGAAACATCGATGACGTGGCACATTTCTGCCTGTAACTTTTTGATATGAAGGTTAAGAGCTTTAATTTTTTTTTACCCGAGAAGATACATTTGTTAGTGACATTTTTTGTATCTTTGTAATTTTTGATATCTGTTACAGTTTAGTCACAAAAAATAATATCCGACTCGAACGTAATCTGCTTTCCTGGCAACACGCATAATCTGGTTGGCTTATTATTTAGTAAAAACGATTGCCTTTAGTTTTCTACAGCTGTCATAAAAGAAATGATAGTGTGCGTTTTGTGATCTTTGATTACGGTTTCTTTATTGAGTGTTTTTGACTATTGTCATTTTGATTGTGTAATTGTGGTTGTATCTTCGATTGATAATAATGGCTTTCTCTTTCGCTGAACAAACTGATATGTTGCTGGTTCTCGGGTTTTGCGAAGGAAATTGTCGGAGGAGTGTGACAGTTTACCAGCAAAAATATCCTAATCGTCGTATACCAAATCGACAAACATTTGCAAACATTGAGAGGCGTCTTCGGGAAACTGGGAGATTTCAACCAATGACTGCTGATCGTGGACGCCCTCGTGTAGTTCAAAACCCTGACTTGGAAGAAGAAGTTCTAGACAGAATAGGAGCTCATCCACAAAAAAGTACTCGTGGCTTGTCTCGTGAATTAGGAGTCTCAAAAGATGTTGTTCATAAAATTTTTAAAGAGCAACTCCTGTATCCATATCATTTGCAAGTAGTACAAGAACTTTTACCAGCAGACCCCGATGCGCGTCTCACATTTTGCCGATTTATTCACAGAAAAAGGGCTAGAGATATTTATTTTCACAACAAAATTCTCTTCACCGACGAAGCATGCTTCACAAGGAGAGGTGTTACAAATTTACACAACGAACACGTGTATGCAGATCAAAATCTACATGCTTTTAAACAAGGCCGCTTTCAGCAGGAGTTCCGAATTAATGTATGGGCAGGTATAATCGGCAATAACATCATAGGTCCTGTCGTTTTACCTAATCGACTAAATGGAGTGAATTACTTAGATTTCTTACAAAATACTTTGCCAGGCTTATTGGAGGACTTACCACTAGATCTAAGACGTGACATGTGGTTTCTACATGATGGAGCACCACCTCATTTTACGTTGAATGTTAGGAACCATCTTCATGCACAGTTTCCTAATAAATGGATCGGCCGAGGAAAAGACGCACCTGTAAAATGGCCTCCTCGCTTGCCAGATTTGAATATCTGTGATTCGTTTTTATGGGGAACACTCAAGAGCATCGTGTATTCTACTGCTATAAACACGGAGAATGAGCTTTGGGCTAGGATACAAAACGCCACTCAATCAATTAGAAATAATGAAGAAAGTTTGCAAAGAGTGCAATTCAATTACTTGCGCAGAATCGCTCTCTGTATTCAACAAAATGGCGGACATATCGAACATTTGTAGTAATTTAGTTTTTGTTTATTTGCCGTTAATAAATTTTTGCAAAAAAATTTTTATTCGCCACTTATTTTACTAAATAATAAGCCAACCAGATTATGCGTGTTGCCAGGAAAGCAGATTACGTTCGAGTCGGATATTATTTTTTGTGACTAAACTGTAACAGATATCAAAAATTACAAAGATACAAAAAATGTCACTAAGAAATGTATCTTCTCGGGTAAAAAAAATTAAAGCTCTTAACCTTCATATCAAAAAGTTACAGGCAGAAATGTGCCACGTCATCGATGTTTCATACACTTGCGGTCTACTTATAAAGACCCAAATCATCTGAAAACATGACTTACACTTACTTGAAATGTTGTACCAAAAATAATTAAAATCGATCAAAGTGTTATGTTTTAATAAGAATTTTTTTGTTTTTTTCGAAAAACTTTAAAGCTGAATACCGGCGTAACGATGCGATTTTGAATATAGGTAAGTTTGGTTAAATCATCTTATTTTGATGCAAGGAGTTTGTGGTTAAGCCATGTCCAAGCATTTTGCAGATACCCTGTATATGTAACGTAATAATGGAGATGTTTATAGGGTTCTGGTAATTAAAAAGTATCCGTTGTTATAAAGTTATATTTCGATGCAAGTAAGCGATTTATTAAAGCACAGAATGTGAATTATTTTTTCCTTGATTTATAAAAAAATTATGCCTATTACATAAAGTTTTGTTGTTACTGCCTCGATATAGATGTATGTATGTACATATATCAGTCATTGAAGACAAAAACTTGATGAACTGGTTTCGCGTATTAATTTAGTTTACAAATGAATTTTTTCCATTGCGATCCTTCATTGATATCTCAGTCAACCTTCTCAAGCACCAGTTAAAACACGAATCCTTTCTCAAGCATATACACTGAATTTCATTAAACAGTGTATCATTTTCCCTGTCGGCAATAAACTCACATTAAATGTAAATTCTTTATTGTTTTTTAAACATAACTAAATAGGTAGATACATGTTTACCTGACAGCCACTTTTAAAACTGTGCTCTAAGTGGCTGTTCCGTCGCCACAGCTCGACAAAGATCAACAACTATCGAGAGGTAATCTTCACATTTCCTGAAACGCTTTCGTTGGTGACGACAAACTCCCAAGTCCTGTAATTCGTGAATATTGTCTTTACGAAACCTTCAGCATTAATTTATCAATTTTCCCAGTTCATCATTGGGAGAAAGCAAGATTAGTACCTGTGTAAAAAAATTTTTCACAATTCAACATGAATTTAGGCCTGGAGATCCGTTGTAATTAACTTGACCACCTTTACTCAATGTATTAGTGAAGCTCTTGATGCTCAAGTGTTTGTGATATTACGGATCATGGAATTTTACTCAAGAATCAATTATTTTAGCATGCATCCGTTACTTGTTACTATTCTCAAGTGCATTGACTTATGCTGATGATATTAAAACCTATTTTTCAGTGCCGGGCGATATTAATATTCAGATCTTGCAGGGAACGGACGATTTGCCTCAGTAGTACCGAGAAAATACCTTGAAATTAAACACCGAAGGATATCAGGTCGTTACTTACACTCCAAAAAATGCGGCTATTCCCTTTTCGAATTATATTGTTAAACAAATTTTTCCTAAGGTTAATACATTTTAAAGATCTTGGAGAAGTTTTCCATTTACGTTTAAGCTTTAGAAACGATGCCTTGAAGCACTATTTTTATAGAAACTAATAAGTGGGATTATTAACTACCAGGTTGTTCAATAAGGTCTGTTATTCGATAAGATGAACACAATTTTATAGTTTGAAATACATGTTATTATTAAAAATAACCTACCTAAACTTCAGTACACTTACTTCAGTGATCTAATTTATGAATTCCATTCTTGATTACGCTTCCGGTTTTTTTAATTGTACTGGGTGCCTTGTCTTGATGAAAAATTATTTTTTGTGTGTAAACCAAAATTCTCGCGAATTTTTACATCCAGCTGATTCGAAAGGTTACAATAATATTCTGAGTTTATTGTTTTTCTAATTTGGAAGTAATCCATGAAGAAAATTCCTTTTTCATCCCTAAAAACTGACGACAACACCTTCTTGGCCGATTTCTGGATCCTAATTCACTTCGGAGCAGAAGTACCGGGATCACGTCACTCCTTAGCCTCTTGTTTTGATTGAGGACCATGGTGGTAGACTTAGTTCTCATCCATAGTGATGAAACCACACACGAAATTGTTTTTATTCTTTCTAAAATGCTTCAAATGTTGCGGAGAAAGTCGCGTTAGAATGTGTTTTTGTTCCATTGCGGCACCCATTTCGTACACAGCTTTCGGAAATCCAAAACTTCAGACAAAATTTGACTCGCACTGCCTAATGAGGTGCCTGGGGCTTCTACTAAATATTCCTTGGTTAATCGATGATATTCCAAAACCATATCTTGTATTTGATGTTGATACACTTTTTGGACGTCCCTAACGTGGATCATTTTCAAGACTTGTACGACCATGTTTAAATTCAGCAACCTATCTTTCTACTGTTCTAATGAAAGGTGAAGAGTTCTTATACACTTTTAACAATCGTTCATGAATTTGTTTTGGTGTTGCACCTCCCAAAAATAAGAATTTTACCATTGCACAATATTCGATTTTTCCATTGTAAAAAAATATTGTGTCACGTCAACTTTTAACACCTTTAAATACCTGAATGAGAAAATATAAAATAAGAAAACTTCACGTGTTCATAAAAAAGTAGTACAATTTTTTGAAAAATAAAACGACGAACCTAGTAGCGCCATCTCCTATCGAACGACAAAACTTTTTGAACAACTTAGTATATCGATTTACCATTTAAACTGGATTTCCAGCATAGTTGTCGCTAAAAATAGTCACTTTTGTGTTAATATAATTTACATTTACAAATACGTTTATCACCTGACCAAACTTTTTGACGGTAGTGTACATGAAATAAGTTATTATACGTAATGAACACCATTAGTTCCAGACATCTAGGTTGACATTTCACTATTAAAAAATTAATAAATCAATTTGTCTTGGAGTGAACTTGGATTACTTAATGTACGAGTGAGCTTAGATTGATTGATGGATAATTTTGCTTGACATCCGTAAGTTTTCCTATTTCGCTTTTCTAATTAATATATATTGTGAAGCTCGAACATATGCTATAGTTTCCTAATTTAGTATATATATCACAGAATTCATATATAATGTATAAAATGATTATAAGTTATACGGAATGAAGTACAGAATGTATTTGGGAAGTAAAAAATGTGAACCAGAAAATTGATTTCTAATTTGGTGAAAACAAACTTATATTATACGTACCCAAAGTTTCCGTAAATTAAATAAAAATTCGTCATTCGAAAGGAAGGAAGATAAAATGAATGTTCAATTAAATCATACCATCTTTTTAACATTAACTAGATTTAAATACTGATTATTTAATTAATCTTATTAATTTTATTCCATTATCGGGATAAATCACAGTAGAATAACTTGCTGTATGCAGAACAAGCAACAATTATGTCAGAATCTGGTATATATATATATATATAAAATAATGGCAGAAGATTAATAAGATTAATTAAATAATCAGTATTTAAATCTAGTTAATGCTAAAAAGATGGTATATATACCAGGTTTTTCAAAAAGGACATAACAATTTTGTATATAAATAAAACAGAGTAATTGAGATATTGTACTAAAATTTATTCCAGATGCAGCACACATGTTATATTTAACTATGAAATTCTATTTCGTTCATGTGACCACCGCAAGCATGTTTGCAACGATCGATTCTTTGGAGGCAATTTTCCATCACAGTTTTTAACATATTGTATATCGGCCGTAACGTTGGCAATTTTACGTTGGATATTGTCCCTGGACTCCTCTAAGGTTGTTGACTTGTTGGCATAAACCAACAACTTAACGTAACCCCATAAAAAGAAATCGCGTGAGCGAGGTGGCCACTCGATCGGATCATTTCTTGAAATTACACGGTTACCAAATTTTCCCTTCAATAGATCAGTTGTTTGACCAGCTGTGTGGCATGTGATACCATCTTGTTGGAACCACATATCCTGATGTCAAATCCATTCAACTCTGGCAAAAAATAATCTTCCAACATAGCATTATAGCGAACTCTATTGACCGTAACATAGAGATCATTTTCATCGACGAAAGGATATGATCCACTTACTCCTCCGGCATAAAATTCACACCACACGGTCACTTTTTGTGGTTGTAATCTCTTGAAGTAGATGTGGATTTGTTACTGTCTAATAACGCATATTTTGCTTATTGAAAAAGCCATTAAGCCAAAAATGAACTTCATCGCTGAAGATGATATTGAAATTCAGGAAAAACAAAACAAACTTTAGCAGAGCCCAATCGGAGATATTTCAGCGCTTTAAATGGTTAAAAGGCTTCAACTCTCGAATTAATTTGTACTTGTAAGTGTGTAAGCTATGATCTTTACACAAATTTCGCCACAATGTGGTTTGAGAGATTCTCAATTCCATTGAACGGCGTAGAATCGACTGACCAACGACTCGGAATTGAATAGTCATTTTTAATAACTGCCAAATGTTGCTCGTTCGTGAACTTCACCACCTCAACTTACGTTTTCACGTTGACAGATCATGGAAAACGTTCGTATTAAAAAACAAAATTGTGTTAAGACCCTATTGGAAAACTTTATATATATGTGAATACATACATATATACATATATATATATATATATATATATACCTACGTATACATATAATGAAGATGGATTCTGGGTTTCTAAACCACATGTAAATATGGCCCGCCATCTTCATGTTAAATAATTGTTTTGTCTTAGAAATTTACTTTGTGTTAGAGATAAAAAGCTACTTTGCATCGGTATAAATAAAGTAATGCATTGCCTCGAGAATTAACTGCAATACTTAAACTATTCCTTATTGAAATAAATGGCGGCAGTATATTTACGTCTGGTAGTGTACATATTTATCCGCACTCATGCGGTAAAAGAAAATAACCAAAACAAGGCCTTTTTCCTTATAAAGAATAAATTAATTAAACAATGAAGAATAATTCTAGCGGAATTTAACAAAATTATAATCCATGCTTATTTTTATGCAAGGCATAAAGAAGGAACGGAGAATAGAATAAATCAGCAGCTTTTTAAAGGGGACTTTCATTAAAATCTTAACGACTTCGTCAAACAAAGGACTACGCAACAGATCCTTTTGGTAAGCAAGGCAAACATTACACCACAGAAATGTTTTCATATTATTATTCAATTTATGGTTATGCTCGCCAGAGAGGTTCATAATTTCTTTAATAAATCAGTGACTTCTCAAAGTGTTACGTCAATATTTTAAAACTAACCCGGATCGATTTTTTTCTTACGCGATGCATATGACATCTTAAAACTAGGTAGGCTGCTTTATTTATTTTTTATTGGAACAAATGAAATTTGCCTTTGGGAAAACGACGTGGGAAGATGTCTATAAGAATTTTATATAAAACTTGAAAGTTTTCCTTTGTTCCAGGACAAAAGCAAAATCTCTGAGGTTCTCACTACTTATTTTCCTTTCTGTCAATCTTCTTCTTGTGCTTGTGGCTGCTATTGTCCTTTTAGGAGGACCTTTTTTAGACAAAAATGGCGATCTTTGTCTTACAGAACAATGTATAAACACAGGTATGTTTTATTATGTTCCTAAGTTTTTTATTATTGATGCATTTTTTGTAAATATAATGTACAAGCTGTTTTAAATAAACACTTGTTTAATACTATTTTATAATTATTCAAATTAACTTCATTAAAAAAATTTTATTAATATAACAAAGATAAACTGAAAGTGACATTACAAGCTCGTTAAAATACCAAATTAATACAGACCCTTACCATTAAATTAGAACTACATATAAATGCCATTGTTATTGAATATCGCCCCAATTCAATGCCAAGGAATTGGAATTTATATTTCATTTAAGTGATAAGATTTAAGCAAATTCAGTAATCGCTATAAATTTCCGAAAATAAGTAAAAAAAAACGTTACTACAAAGTACATGTAATTTAATTTTTCTATGTAACCATCCTCCGCATCTACACGATAATTACATTTTACAATTAATAGTTATTTAAACCTATGAAAGTTTCCTTCGAGGTTGTACTTTCAAATTACTAAATAGAAATTGGTTGGGATTAGGTGCAACTCTATGGAAAATGGTCCACTTTTTGAAACCCACAACCGCAAATTACATCTTCAGCAATAGTAGTAAATTTATTATCATGTAACAATCTAACGTATGTAGTTAATTTTTCCAACATTTCCCACTAATACAATCTGAAACTACGAAAAGTAAATCCGAAAAGTCAAATTTTTACTATTCATATCTTCTCGAAATTCCGTCTCCATGTCGTGCACCATCATTAACCTCTCCAAATGCCCCTTACCTCCCAGTGAAATTCCTGTGCTATCAAAAGGATAAAATTTTGCACACCAGTAATAATTTTAACAAGAGAAATCATCACTGGAATAGGTTCCTCTCTTACCAGAATTCCCGATGCTATCGTGAATATTATCCGCTTTTAAATTTTAAAAATTCTTATTCATGTCGGACTTGAAAAAGCTCACTGAAAAACAAATCTGACTTAGATATCGTTATATTTAAAGGTGACAAGAGCAACGTTACCGTAGTTCTTGGTAGTTATGAATATGAATGAAAGATAACATTCCTTACTTTAAGACTGATCCTACAGATTTTTGAAGCAAAATACCGCCGTATGTATCTACCACTCTATTATTACCTCCATAAAATACTTTTCTTTCGGTCTTAAAATCTCTTTTATCCAGTGACTCTAATCCTATATAAATATGGTCTACAAAAAAATCGCAAATTTAAAGTTCTTTTAGGTCCTATACGAGGGGTCCCATAAGTACCCGGCCTGACCTAGAGATGGCGGTAGTTGTTCGAAAAATACCACTGTATTAGAAATTACACAATCTATAAAGCACATATTTCAAATTTGAGAAGACGCCACGTTGTTTATTATTTGTTTGTCAGCCATGAATAGTGAACGTTTTCAGTGAATTTGTAAAAATGGAGGAAATTGGTCATCGCTACGTGATAGAATACCTTTATTTGAAAGGCCTCAGTCGAACCAATATAAAAGCTAAACTATATTTTACTCTGGGTGAGTCTGCTACTTCGTTTGCAACAGTGAAATATTGGGTAGCAGAGTTTAAACGAGTCCGTATAAGCTGCCAAGACGAGCATCGCCGTGGTCGAACAAATGAGGTGACGACTCCAGAAATGGTCAAGAAAATCCGCAAAGCGGTACTGGATGATCGTCGACCGAAAGAGCACGAGCTAGCGGACATAGTAGGCATTTCAAAAAGTGCGGTACATCGCATATTATCTGAAAATTTGGACATGAGAAAACTGTGTGCAAAATGGGTGTCGCGTTTGCTCACACTCGAGCAAAAACAGTGTCGCGAAGATGTCTCAATTGAGTGTTTAGCGAAGTTTCACAGCAAAAAAGCAGAATTTTTGCGCCGTTTCATAACCATGGATGAAACATGGGTCCATCACTTCATACTCGAGACAAAAGAACAATCAAAACAATGGGCTCAAAAGGGAGAACCGGCTCCAAAGAAGGCGAGAACCGTTTCATCTGCAGGCAAGGTTATGGCATCGGTTTTTTGGGATGCCTGTGGAATAATTTTCATTGACTATCTTGAAAAAGGAAAAACTATCAACAGCGAGTATTATGCGAACTTATTGCAACGTTTGTGCGAAGATAAACGACCACATTCGGCTAAGAAAGTAAGAAAGAAAGAAGTGTTGTTTTATCAAGACAATGCATCAGCTCATAAATCCGTTATTGCAATGGCCAAAATTAATGAATTAAAGTTTGCATTGCTACCTTATGCACCCTATTCGCCAAATTTAGCCCCCTCGGATTATTTTCTGTTTTCAAACTTGAAAAAATGGCTCAATGGTCAAAGATTTTCCAACGATGAAGAAGTGATGTCGGCAGTTAATGGCTATTTTGAGGAGCAAGACAGTTGTTATTATAAGAAGGGTATCGAACTTATTGAACATCGCTGGGAAAAGTGTATAGAATAAATATATTTCTTTCTAAAATTTTTGTGTTTTCTTTCTTGGGTCAAATATGTATCTTGCAAATTTCCTCAATTTTTACATTAACAAATTCCAAACAGAAACTGAAAAACTGACAGTCAGTCCTTAAAATTTACTGATGTCAAGTTCCTATTTGCCAAAAACCCTATATCCGACACCATACGGGTTATATCCTCTGATAACCAGGGTGATGACATAGGCAACCTAGTGGAAATTCATCTAACCCCCACTCTTTTTCTATTTACATGTCTGCCACTACAAACAAGTTTCTCTTACAGTCATGAGTTGCCCACTTTTGCCTATTATAACCAATATCCGTGGAGGCACAAATTAATTTTGCATCTGCCCAGATACTATCCCGCAACCTATATATCGCAATCGTAAAGTTCGAGAATCCATAGATATTCTAAAACAGCCCAACAATCTTAGTCATGATGATGAGTAGCCTTTACACAAATACTCTTCCTTATAAACCACTTCCCCATAAAGACAACGGTCTAGTGACCCAGAATAAAACCCTCTTTCGACAAATTTCGGTTTCAGTACAGCAACCCTAAGGATGCTTCCTATAAAAGCGTATACAACGACGGCAAGATAAGTAACAGTGTCAGAGAAACAATTTCAGTCCGAAAGCTGAGAAGATATAATCCTGCCGTTTGTAAAAGAAGAATATATAGTGCAATATGGGCTAGGAAAATCAACAAATTTTAAAATAACTCTCACCAACACGAAAAAATGCTATTATTGAAAGTGAAATTCTCAGTACATGGTGATTCAATAAGGAAAATGTCAATTTTTGTAATAATATCAAATAAATGATACACGTCTCTTTGTGTGTATTCCTCCGAATCTAACGCGGAGATTCTATGTGGCATTTATAATACTAATTTCCGCTTGAATTCTAGATTTTAGCTCTATGATTGTTTCTAATCAAATGTTGTACATTTTTGTCTTAAGATGACCTGACAAGAAAAACTAACACCGACAAATCAAACAATCTTGAGGGCCAAGGAATGTCACCGAATCGTGTAATTACATAGTCACTAAACAGCTATTGAATGACATTTTTGCAGTATGGGCTGTGGCACCGCTTTGTAACCACAAATTATCCATCTCAAATTTTCGAGTTGTTGTGCCACAAAGGTTTCTTGCATTGCAAACCAAAAGGTAATTTTATAGTATTCGCATAATTTAAGAGAGTTATGACATAATTAATTCTATTTGTTGTTATTAATCTTGTTCATATTCTTTTTCATGAAAGTACCCCTACATCAGCTGATTCGTTGGTTTCAACAGTAACACAATCACATTTTATGAGAATGAAATCTCTGAACAGTTTGTGTCAAAATATGGTCAATGTGCAAATTCGATACATATTTATTTAACGTATGGATTCTTTACAGTACGAAGCAGAATCTAAAATTTAAATAGAAAAAATTATAAAATACAGGATATAAAAATGCCTGTATGAAATAAAACATAATATCAACTATGAGTCATATAAATGTTGCCGATCCTTTACTTATATGTACATATATCTATATATATTCTGTATTTTGTTGGGCGCGTTTATTAATAGTTATAATGAAATTAATAATAATAAAAATTAAAGACCTGGGGTGATGTAACAATTTATTGTATTTTAAAACACCACTCAGGCCAGCAACTGAATTTAACATTAACTTTACAATTACATAAAGATACCACTTCCTCTTTATGTAATAATCCTCAGGGCGATTCAGATTATGAAGGGGACGCATACATATAAACGCCCCTTTTAAGTAGTGGAAAGATAAAATATTCTCGCATTCAATAATAATCAGAATCGCTTTAAGAGGTCTTTCTTATGACTGACAAAAAAGAAAACAACAAAATTAACAATACACATACAATTCTTTACCTCTTTACCTTTATATACTGTCCGTTTGTAAGTATTTGCACTTATCTATTCAACTACAGTTGTCTCCGCTACGGATGCTCTTTTCACCAGTGTGTTGAAACGCACTCTAAATATTAGCTCTAGAGTAATTTTGCACTATGCTTATCGATCTCAATCTGTAGGGATCGATATATAAATATAAAAAATATCACAATACTCGCAGTAATACTATTTTATAAATAACTGATAGATATACGCTTCGAATCTTGTACTTCACACACCCTCTGAGCACAAGCGGTCTGATATGTAGGTCAAGCGTTGTTTCCGGGTTCTTTTCTCTATTCAACTCCTTCTGGTGAGTTCTGGAGTCCTACTTGCTCTTGTGAGCTTTGAAGTCACCCTTATTTTATTGTTAAAATTCTCTGACTATTTATATAATTACCCATTTCTGTGACATATAAAAGGATTATCCTCTTCCGACAACCTGGGTTATTACTTCTAAGTTCATATCGTAAACAATATACATAATATGTTAAATAAGTAAACTATAAAACCTTTCTTGAAAGCCATTATGGAAAATACAAATACAATATATACCTAATATCTTATTCTTAAGATTAAAGCAATGCATTTATATCCCTTGTATAATTAGATTCTTTCTAGGAATTGCATTAATAATGTAAATGGTGTTTCAAATTGCGCGGTTTTATTTAAGAATAAATAAAATATAGATGGCGCACAGAATTTGTCTGAGTATGTGGGCATTTAAAAACTGTGATGTATGACATTTGTAAAAATGGCTTCGTACACGGTACAACAACGCGTTCAAATTGTTGAATTATTTTATGAAAATCAGGGTTCTGTGAAAAGAATTTTTAGAAAATTACGTGAATTTTATGGTTTACATAATCGTCCATCTGAAAGCACTATTGGTTGAATTATTAAAAAATTTGAAGAGACGGGTTCAGTGGAAGATCAAAAAAGTGAAAAATACAGTCGTTCACAAGAAAATATTGGTTTGATTCGTGAAAGAGTTGCTGCAGATCCTGAAATGACCATTAGACAACGTTCACTTATAACTTGGACTTAGTGGATCAACATTATATTATTTTATACAAGGATTTAGCTCTGAAGGTATATAAGGTTCAAATAACACTGGAACTGAAGTCACTGGATCATTTAAAACGTCGTTCATTTGTCAATTTCATCAATGAACAACTAGCTGATTTTTCTCAAAAAATAATGTTTTCCGGTGAGGCACATTTTGAACTTGGTGGCTATCCTAATAAACAAAGTTGCCGTATTGCAGTGAGGAAAATCCACGAATTATTCATTAGAAACCTATGCATTCTAAACGAGTTACTGTTTGGTGTGCATTATAGTCAGGTGGTGTAATTGGACCTTACTTCTTTGAAAATGCTGCTGGTGAAGCTGTAACTGTCAATGGTGATCGATATCGTTGGATGATAACTGAATTTTTGTGGCCTGAATTAATGAATATTGATCTAGAGGATATGTGGTTTTAACAGGATGGCGTTACACCTCACTTTGCACCCGAATCAATTGATTTATTGAGAGAAAAATTTCCTGGACGTGTAATCTCAAGAAACGGTGATGTTAATTGACCACCAAGATTATGTGATTTGACATTGTTAAATTATTTTCTTTGGGGTTATGTGAAAAGTCAGGTTTACAAAAACAATCCGCAATCAATTCCTGCTTTAAAAGATGAAATTATTCGTATCATTGGTGAGATAAAGACTCAATAATGTCAAAATGTCATTAAAAATTTTACCAAAGGGTGGACGTCTGTGGAGCTGCAAGAGGAGGCCATTTGGCAGATATTATTTTTTGCATATAAATGTCATAACTGATACTTCGATTACTAATATTGAAAGTAAATGCAAATTATGTATTTTATTTATTCTTTAAAAAAACCGCGAAATTTGAAACACCCTTTACTTCAGCTGAATATATAGGTTAAGGAGGTGAGAGGTAAAGAGTTTCGCGTAGTAGTTCTCATTTTTTCCGCCGGAAATTTGCATATAGTATACGACTAATAGTTGTGCCGAAAAGATTAGTGGTTGCCGCTAGTGCAGATTCTTAATAAGACCCGCAGATTCAAGTACTATTGTTTCAAATGGTCGTCCGTCCAGAACTCATTCAAAATCTCTTTGCACATTGCTTTACCTTTAGCATTACTTAATTTGCTGCGATATCTGACTTTTCTTTACTAAAATCTTTTTCTCTGCTCAATACTTTATTTTGAATAGTTTCGAAATACTCATACTCGTTTGAATATAATTCATATACTAATAATCCGACACATGTAATTATTGTCTTAATGTATTAATTCATACCCACGAACATCGCATCTATATGCACAGCATGTAGCAAAGATGCATTTAAACCAGAACTTGGGTGATGAATACAGAACTTTTCAAAAACTTGAGGTGAGAAAACTTCTGTATCTGTTTGTATCGAAATTTAGTTTTAAGACGTTCTTAAAGAGAAACTATTACAACTGAACCACTGCGGCCAAAGAAAACATTTTTGTCAACGAAAAACTGTTGTTGACTTTTTCTTATTTTCAAATATCCAGCTAATTGTTGTTTTATGCCAAAGTCATAGTTGTATATTCAGGATTCGTCATCCTAATGATATTAAATACATTGTTTGAAGATTCTCAATCGATCTTTATTAACATAAATCTGTACCAGTTTACCCATGCTTATTTTTGTTCTTCACTTAAAAATGTGAATTCCACCAATTTCGTGTAAAACATCTACTGCAGATGATTCAGCGCCCAATTCCTTTGAAATCCCTCTATAGATGATATTCCGATTTCCCTTAATTATGTTTTCTGTGACAGTAATATTTTCAACATGAAGGTCTCGCTTTATCTTCTAATGTACACCTTCTATATAAAAATTCACCCAACCAATAGCTTAGTGTAACTATGAAGGACCGTTGTCACCAAAAACTGATACTAATTTTGATGACTTTAGTTATATTATAAACCTGATTTAATATCCCGAAAAAATCATATATTGACCAATAATTTTTAATTGAAAATAGTGCGTTTATTAAAGAAATAAAAATCTAAAAGTCCTAGTGTAAAACATTAGAAATGATTAAAGCACATGTGGATATAACCTCTTTCCATTTTCAAATATACTTCACATCCTCGTAAGGAAGTGACGCCTCATTCTTTCAAGATTCATGAAATCAGACGAATTGTTTTACATTTTCTATTCACTATTTGAATTCATCTAAATTATTTATGTCTAAAATATACTAACCACTTTAAGTAACTACAGACAGAAAAGTTTAGAAGATTCAAGTCAAGCTATTTCGTTCGTTAAACAATTGGATTCCTTGGCATTGTCCATGTATCATTATACACGTTATTTAGAAAATTACAAAAGAATGCACCTGAAATATAGAGACGCGTCATCATGCAAGAGCTATAAATATAACCTATTACAAGAAGGCACATATTCTAATCATATTGGCATATTGTAGGCCAAACCAGGTATTTATGAAAAGCGGATGCTGACTCCTGGTTGTTGCAACAGAATGAGGATTTTATTTATTGTTTAAAATGCAATATCAATGGTATCTCTGAATTAATCGAAATCTAAAATGATCTTGTTTTTTTCTTGTTTTCTTTGTTTGGCTTGATCTACTCTGTTAAAAGAAATTAAAATATCGGAACGCTTTTGAAGACTCTGTATATATACTAATTATTAGTTAACAAGCCGATCATAGGCGGTATAATATGCACTTGTTCGATTATTAGTTATACCACTTCGCTCACTAATCAACAACGATCGTCTCCAGAATTAGCTATAAATCACGGTTCAGTACACTTTGCTTTGCTTAAAAGTGAAATCAATTTCGATAAATATGAATTATTTACGATTGAAAAACACATTCAGATTACAAAATTTTATAAAAACTATTCTACTCGGTTTTACGAAATGCGTCTTTATTTTATTTAAAATTTTATTTTATAAAGGGTTATTGCTTATTTTGTCCGTTTTCTTTTTTGTATTGTCAAGAACACTTTTTATTTAAAGAAATAATTATTCGTGTATGAAAATCATTATTAGTTTAAGCAAGCATTATAGATTTCTTAATTCTTATGAAACCGTATTACTTTATTAATGATGCACAAGCGAGTTTATAAATTATTAAAATTCCTTCGAAATTTTGTACAATCTCCCTCTCTTGTGCCTTTAACCAATTTTTCTCACTGCTGAACCTCGTTATTTACCCTTTCGTCATCTATACCTGCCAGTGAATTTTTTGTGAACCTGTTAACCTTTAAATATGATTGTCTGCCCTATATATGAATTGGATTATTGAAAATGACTGAACATTACTATGCTGAAAAAAATTTATTATTACACGAGAAAATAAATTGCACATAATAAAACCAAAATTACACAAATATAAATAAATATATAGTGTAGTATGAATATGTGTTGAATATAGTGTGTGTCATCTTTATAATGTGTTATTAATGCCATAAGAAAATCGAATGGAGACGTTTAAGTGGACCCGAGTGTTACTGAAAGTTTATGTAGGCGATGAAAGAAATTTGAAGGTTATTGTGTAATATAGTGTTTCTGGTGTACCAGGTGCACCTGTTATTAATTCAAGTACCTTATTTTGGGCTACATGAATTCTCTTCAGGTGGATCTTCGCCGAGTATCCCCAAATAGCTGCCACTTACATATGTCATGGTTGTTGATTGTAATTCTCCAGGTGGTGAACTTCCGAATACCTCAAGTGAATACGAGGATAGTTTGACAAGTAGTGAGAATGGCACATAGGTGGCGCTCTAATTGGTAAAACAAATGCACTGTAATTTAGGTTGCCTATTTACATGTTTGCATTCCGATATTTAGATAAATCGGTTGATTAGTTTATTTTTAGCTGATTGAAAAAGAAGCAACATCTCGTTTTGTTAAAATAGAAAAAGCAGAGTATCGTGCGGTGATTAAATACTTCGTAATTAAGGGTATGAAAGCTACCGAAATAAAAGATGAGTTACGGGAAACATTAGGTGAATCTGCTCCATCATCCGCCACAATAAGTAGATGGGACTTGGATACACTACAGTACACCCGAAACTAAACAACAGTCGAAACAATGGTTATAACGTGGTTCTGCATCTCCAAAGAAAGCGAAAACCACTTTATCGGCAAACAAGGTGATGGCATCAATTTTTTTATGATTCAAAGGGCATTTTGCTCATTGATTACCTTCAGAAATGTGCCACAATAAACGAACAATATTATGCAGAACTTCTACAAAAATTAAATGTTGAGATTCGTGCTAACGGCCAGGAATGGCAAAGAAAAAGATTCTGTTTCACCAAGACAACGCTCCCTCGCATACCAGCACAGTTGCGATGTCCAAAATCCACGAGTTGCATTTCCAATTAGTACCGCATGCACCTTATTCGCCGGATCTAGCCCCTTCGGACTTCCACATTTTTCCACAATTGAAAACGGCACTAGGTGGAAAGAAATTTTTCTCTAACGAAGAGCTTATCATCTTCGTAAATGAATATTTTACAAGCCTTCCGAAATCGCATTTTAGAGATGGCATAAGGGCATTAGAGCACCGTTGGAATAAATGTATTGCTCTTTTAGGAGAATATATTGAAAAATAAAAATTATTTTGTATTTAAAAAATTCGTTTTTCTTTTCCATTCTCACTACTTGTCAAACTACCCTCGTACTGCAGTTTCCTTGCAACTTTATCTGAGCGACGTGCCTGTGCAAAGATTACAGTGTCATTAACGTAAAGAGCAAAGTTCACTCCTAGAGAGGATTTGGGCATGTCATAAAGGAAGACATTATAAAATATCGGGGATAGCACGGAGTCTTGTAGGACTCCTGCTTGAATAGATCTAAGTTGGGATCGGCTTCCATTGTGACTTTGACCACGTCCAGAAAAAGGCCTGCAATGGAGAGGCGATGGTTAAATCCTTCGGTAAACTGGTTCGCCAAGAGATGGAGATAGTTCGTCGTGGAGTATTTCTCCCGAAAATCAAACTATTCGTCCTGGATTATCTTCCTTCCTTCAACTTACTCTGCAAGTTTGGACGACTCGCTCGAAAATCTTCACCATTGTGGGTACCAAGGTAGTTCGATGAGAAGCCAGGATGTTGGATCTTCTTGCGAATCATGATGATTTTAGCCTACTTTCAGGTGGTCGAGAAATAGCGAAACCTCAAGGCTGCGTTGATGATGTTTACCAGGTGCACCACTCCAAAGTGCGGCATCATCTTTAGAATTGCGTTGACAATCCTGTCGTGTCCAGGTGCCTCCTTTCTACAGAACTCTTGATCTTTCCTTTCGTATCCTCCTATGTGACGGATTTCAATTCTCTTTCTGCTGGCTGACCAGAATGTCTTCTACCACCTGCTCCACTTGGCCCTGGTCAATGTTCACGTAGAATGGAGTGAAGGAATCCTTCAAGTAGTCAGAGAAAGTCTCTATCTTGCTCGCATCGTTACAGAGTCCTTGGATGAGATTCACCTTTCGTGTGTATATGTTTATATCAAGCGCTTTCTTCACCCTCCACAACTTAGATGAGTCTTCAGGCGCTTTCATTATGGCGGTCCATCGGTCGTTTCTGTGGTCCTTCAGTTTGTACTTGGTGTCAGCCAACAGACGATTCGCCAATCTTCGACTGCTGGATCTCATGTTCTCGCAACTCTTGGCGTTCTTTTGACGTATCAAGTCAAGCGATGCAGGTTTTCTGCAAAACGCACACGTAGTGATCTAAATGGGAGAAAGGTCATATATGGAAGGTGATATATGAAAGGTCATGACATGATGGTAGTCATGGCCTCAGGCGTCTCTGTGTCTTCCAACGGCCCATCGACAATAATGTCATTATCCAATGTGAACTTGTAAAGACGGATACCTGCTGGATTTTGGGCACACGAGTTCCAAGCTCTGTATTTGGTTTTAAAATCACCGCCAATAAGAACGTGTGCACATGTGTATGTCGAGCAGTGTAGTTAGATCAAGAAAGTTCAACATACACCTGGGAGGTTTGTAAAGCGAAATGATGCTTAAGGGGCCTAAAAGTGTGGATACTGTGATACCTATGGTTTTGTAGTATTTGGAGTCCGGGATGTTGACCTGGTGGCACCGTTCGTACAGCTACACTGCTAATCGCAATGTGCAAGTGGGAAGTTCAGTTCAGACCAGTCAACAATGTCTGTAGGGAGTTCATTTGACAATGCGCGCAAAGTAGTGCTTTGAAACAAGCAGAGGAATAATACGTCTGAACGCAGCTTGAACAAAGTAAGTTGCAATTATTTAATTTCATAATACGTATTTGTATATTTTTTTCGGCTTTTCTTCACTTTGAGGCACTCAAACAACTGACGTTTATTTTCTGGCTCGTATGAGTAAATTCAAAATTCATCACCACTGGCAATGTTGTACATGTTTTTAGAGTTTCCAGCGTTAAAGCGATCTAGAGTTTTTTGGCACCAACTCGCTCTAGCTGCTTTTTGTTCTTCGGTCAACAGATGTGGTATCCAACGGGAAACAAATTTTCTTACACGCAATTCTGTATGTAAATTTTTTTGGATTGATGTTTTTGAAATCCCCAATAATAGTTCAATCTGACGATATGTCACATATCATTGATTTTGCGCACAGAGTCTACGCTTTCCTGAGTGACTGTCGTTTTTAGTGAACCTGCTCTTGGATCGTCACTAAGACTAATCTACGTTAGAACTCTCAACGAGAAATTGTTGACTGATGTGGTGCTTCATTGCTGAAAAGAGAACCAACTTCGGCGAGGCATTTTTGTTAAGTAGTATATAAAGTATAAAAAATTATTCCGCGAAAGTGTTCTCGGTTTAATTCCATTTCTCCACTAACTTGTCAACTTTGTCAGTTCGTTATAGCTACAACACTACACTTATCGCACCTAAACTGGGTTTAGGTTAACACCCCACGTAATAGAAGAATTAGAACATTACTAAAACATTGGGCAAAAACAAAGGCAATTATATTATAGACAAAGTTTTGATCGATAATTTTGAAAGTATACCACAAAAACGACATTACATATTATTACACCTGCACATTGAGTGAGTGGAGTGTGAAATCAGGATGTACTCGGCTAAGGAATTTTTCCTGGAGAAAATTATAGTTAATAATCGAATAAATCCTTTGCCTGTTCTATGTTCATATTACCATAATATTTTAAGACGCAATAGTACACTCCATATAAGTTTATACATCCATCTATAGAAAGTCTAGAGCACAATCATTTCTTTTTACAAAATAATAAATATATTTTCGAGGATACTAACTATCGAAATAAAGTATTGAATTATTCATTTTATTCAAAATAATGATCCATAAAACAATATCAGATCCTTTATTTAATTTTTTTATTTTTAAGAAATTACTTTTGGGAATGTATCATATTAATAAATAAAAAAATACCAAATACTAACATGTAAGATGTAAAATTTAACTTAGAACTTGCCATCATCTCACTTATTTGATACTATCTACTATTATAATCTCAAATTTTATATATAATATTTGTTAGCAATCACTAAAAATGAACCTGAAGTTATTTTTTGGTTACAGGAAACATTTTGTATGTATTTCAAACAATCATTTACGTCATCACATACGTCATGAAAGAAATATACAATTATGTATAATTATGTTATGTAACTTTGTATTGAAAACAAATTAATTTTAGAATTACGCTGACAATTAGCTCTACGCTTTGATTAATTTTCCAAAAGTTAACTGCTGAATCGACCTTAAGATGAAACAACACAAAAAGTATTCCTCTTTCCTTTCAGCCTCCCGTGTAATTACTGCAATGGATCGATCAGCTGATCCTTGTGTCGACTTTTATCAATATGCCTGCGGAGGCTGGATGAAGGCAAATCCAGTACCTGATTGGACCGCCACTTGGGACCGCTTGGCATCGCTACGCGAATCTGTGATGCAGGATATGCGACAATTACTCGAATCTCGAAAAAAATTTAATAAGACCAATATCACAGAACCCGCAAGCATTACTAATGCCAGATCTTTATACAGATCTTGCATAGATACAGGTAAGTGTTGAAACAATTCAAACTAATTTAACTCATCATTAATATCAAAAGCATTATTAAAATTCAACTTTAGCATCAATTTCATACTTAAATTACATTTCTTTCAAAGTTTTTAATTTAGTGAATACACATATACGAGGGTGACCTGAAAAGTTTTCGACTTAACAAAGATACCAGCAATGCTCCCATCTCTTTAACCCGTCTAAATAGTACTCGCCGTTTTTTTCTGCAAAATAATTGTGCACGAAGGTAATTGCCTCCTCATTTGATGAAAATCTCTGCCCTCCGAGCGCAATTTTTAGATGAGGGCACAAAAAGAAGTCGCTTGGGACTAGATTTGGTGAGTAAGGCGTATGGCAGTTCAAACCATAATTCGTGGATTTTTGCCATGGTGTGAGACGGCGCATTGTCCTGGTGAAACAGGATTTTCTTTTTCTACAAATGTGGCCGTTTTTCCACAATTGTTGCCTTCAGCTTGTCAAGTAATGATGCGTAGTATGTTCCTGTAATAGTTTTGCCTTTTTGAAGATAATCGATTAAGATAATTCCATGACTATCCCAAAAACCAATCGCCATCACTTTCCCAGTCGAAAAAACAGTTTTTGCGTCTTTTGGAGCCGGTTCCCCCTTTGTAGTCTACTATTTTGATTGTATTTTCGTTTCGGGCGTATAATGGTGTATCTAAGTTCCATCTACTGTAATGAATGGGCGCCAAAACTCGGATTTATTGCGCCTAAACTGCGCCAACAGGATTGAAAATGATCAATCGAACACGTTTTTCGTCTAATGTTAGCAAACGCGGCACCCAACGCGCGGACAGCTTTCTCATGCCTAAATCTTGATGACAAATACTTTCTTTGGACACATTCATAGCCTTTGGTGATCTTTAGCGATGTTATAGTCAGTAGTTGCAGTTTTTGGACGTCACGACCGTTCATCGTCTCCCAAGCTCTTACGACCACGTTTAAATTCTGCTGCCCATAACTTCACTGTGGTAAATGATGGTGCAGAGTCCCCGTACACAGAGTCCAACTCATCTTTGATTTGCGTAGGCGTATTGCCTTTCAAAAACAAATATTTAATGACTGCTCGATACTCGACACTCACATCGACTCACTCAAATGACTGTCAAATAACAACTACGCGTTCGAAATGACTGAAGCTTTGGTGTGTACCTTACAATAGATACACAACTATATTCCCTAGCTTTTATTGATGAATGCTGCCATCTTCACATTGAGGTAGGCATTTTTTCAGACCAGCCTTGTACTTCATAAAACTTATGACAAAACGTTATTATAGAAAGTTTGAATAAAACAAGCGACCATATACTCGTATATTTAAATAGGGTGAGCAGTGACATCTGTCTCCAGAGCAGCAATATACGTAGAATGGTATCAATATAATATATTTACTATTGATGTTTATCATTAATAAGTTTTTCTTGATAAAGTATTTTTAATAATAACCATAACCTAATTTTGTAAAATGTTCATTTGATACATAAACACAAAAAAGTATCATAGTGCGCGAAGATATGAAAGATGAAAGGACTTTCTCCAAAACGTTTCGGCAAGAAATCACTCATCTTCTTCGAGTTGATTTTGTTTATCATTAATAACTATAACCTAACAACGTGAATTGTTCATTTGACACAAATATAAAAAATGTCACTAATGTACGAAGACAAGAAATACAAAAGGACTTTTTCAAAAATGTTTCGACATCTTCTACTATTTGATCTTATTCGGCTTGAAACAGGCGAATGGACTAATATAATTGAAGAACATAAGTTGAAACGTTGAAAACATTCAACACACGTGGTTGAACTCCAACTCCCGACAAGTTTTGATGAAAAAAAGTTGTTAATGAGAGGTTTTTAATTAAATAATTTCCACAAACTTGTGTCATGTGTATTAATCGTCATCCCTTTCTATCTTATAACCTCATCATTCCTTTTGTAAATAACAACATAGGCTTCTTATATCACAATTGCATAGTGTTTCTAAGGGGTTGATTCATTTAGAAGTACCTCTTGCAAAAATAAAAAAAATAAAAACTTCAATTTTATCGCGAATTCTTTATTATCATACAAAAAAACCCATATGTTGGCCATAACTGCGCCTAACAGTTTTCGATGACGCGTTCGAGCATTTCAAGTGGTATTTGGCAATTAACACGAGTAATGCTGGCTTCCAATTGCTCAATCGTAGCTGACTTATTCATGTAGACTTTGGACTTTACATAGCCTCAAAGGAAAAAGTGTAAAGGTGTGATATTACATGGTTTTGGTGGCCATTGCGCAGGTCCATTACGTGAAATTAAAGGTGCACCAAATTGTTCTCCCAATACTACCATGCTTTCTCGGGCTGTATGGCATGTAGCGCCGTATTGTTGGAACCAAATGTCGTCGAGATCACAGGCTTCAATTTCAGGCAGCATATAGTCAGTTATCTTCACAATTACGTTGCGGTCGTCTTTTATTTTTGAAGAAATATGGACCGATAGTTCCACTTGCCCATACATCACACCAAACCGTGGTTTTGTTTGGATGTAATAACAGCTCTTGAAACTCTTCGAGTTGCTCTTCACTTCAAGTATGGCAATATTTCAAGAAAAATGCATTAAACGCGGTACGTCGTAATATCAATAATAAATTGACAAGGTAATATCTTAAACATTAGATAGTTCATACACACACACAAATTTCAACGTGCAGTTCTTAAAATAGGTGTTAAAATTGTCTACAATTAATATCTCGACAATATAGAAATGGATGGTAAAATCCTCGAATTACGTTTTCGATGACATGGGTTGAAATCATTCATATTTGTTGAAGGACGCTAGTTTCTAGTTTGTCCAAATTTGTTTTGACAGACAAATTTTAAAATTACTCCACAAGAAAATATCGAATGCATTAAATTTAGAAATAGAACTGGCCAATCAATTCGATTCTACCAATTCATCCGTTCCCAAAGACTGCATCTAAACACTGCCAAACTTGTTTGAACCATATTGTTACGTTCGCTACATCTGTATCAACTGCATTCGGAAACAATACAGCTAATGCGGAAACAAGTTGAAACGTTGAAAATATTTAGATATAGATCAGCATTTAATGTATTTTCAAAAGTGAAAAGATCAAGCATTCAATTTCTCTAAACTCTAGCCTAAACAATAATCTTCTGCTGATACTGGGTCTATAAAACTCTCTTAACCAATGAGAATTATGCTGGGATCAGTCTCCGCAGTTATGACAGTTTACATCTGAGTTAAGTTAAAAGTTGCTTGGAAAAAATTATATTATTTGCAAAAACTGAATTAATTGGATGCATATTCATCACTTCATCGCGAAATTTAGTACGTCTATCAAAATCGGCTTCGAATAATGCGTGAACTAATTTTGCATAATAATGATAAGAATAATAACCTTCATTGTCCAACGATATACTGTTACAGAACTAATAGAAGAAATATACATACGTATCCACGAAAAGTGAATAAAATAAAACATGTAGAAACTATAATCAAAAAAATGTTTAAAAAATTATGAAAAAGAAAAACTAAAAAATTACTCATTGCAGTTAATTAATAGAATCAAAAGAAACATCATTATAAAGTGCTTCAGCATTCCAGCGCATTGAGTTTAGACAAGCACTATGTAAAAGTAAATTAGTTCGAGAAAATGATAAAATGTAAATAGAACATGAACGAGAAGATAAGCGGGGTCCAAAAAAATAAGAGGAAAGTAATTGTGGGGAGTCAATAAAGACGTGAATAGGTTTCCACAAAAATCTTGCTCTATGAATTCGTCGATGATCCTGTAGGAACTGCACACCATGTCAACAACGATGTCGATATTGCTTACCAGATAGATATTATTAATCCTATCTATAACTTATGTATTTCAAAAAAACTCGTTTTCTATAGCTAATTGCAAATAATTATAGTACGACGATCATACCGACAAAGCATATTTCAGTTTGCTGATGACAAAATTAAAGAACAACGTTTTTATCAATGACAAATTTCCAAAAAATTTATATGTGCAAATACCTAAAACTTTGGATTCAGTAATGCAGATATTGTTAATATATGGAGGTCCAAGGCCTTTCACATGATCAACCTTAGTGTGACCGCTTATCGTTCTTCGTGTAAGAAGCAAAACAGTCTTTTTTAATGTTTAATTGTACCTTGTATGCAGAGCAGCATCGTGTAATTATATCAAGGTTATATTGTAACTGGAAGAACTCATCCTAGGACCTGATATAGTAATAAATTTTTAAGTCGTCCCTATAGGCCAGTGTAGGAGATGACAGAGATGTTTGCAAATCGCTAACGAACAGAACAAACAACAGAGAGACCAAATGAGAACTCCAGATGACAGAGAATAATCGAATAACTTATTGCTATCATAATACACATAATTTGATCTGTGTGCAAGATATCAAAAGCCGACCAAGCAAAGAAAAAACCAAATTCCAACACTTTAGCAAGCAAAATTCGATGGTCTGTAGTATCAGAAGCTTAGTAGTGCATTTATACAAATACAATAAATGCTCTTGCTGAACATTTTGTATTAATGTATCAGAGTTGATGTTTATACTTCTGATAACGCTTTGAGCAATTAATTAAGATAGTTTTCTGAATCCAACATCCTTAAAGGCGTGATAGTCTTTCAGAGCTAATCATACGTCATACTATTAAATGCTGACAGTTTGGAAAGTAAAATCCCCGGGTCTGTTGTATCAAAAACACCATTAAGGTGACATCTACCTGGCTACGTGAATCGAGCTGTTCACTAATAAATTGACATGACCATATGTCAATTTATCAGTAAAAATTTATTACAGTAGATATCCCACGGACAAATCCATACTGTCAGGATGAGATACTTGCTACAGTATTAAGGTGGAAACAATTATAGATAACACTCTCGAAAACCTTAGCAAAATTTATAAAATTGCTCTATTGGTCTATAATTATCAACACAACACCTTTTGAAAACTGGACTAAATTTATAATTGATTTTAAAGATTTAGCTAAAGCAAATCTTAGTAACTGGGGATTAAATCATGGCCTGCAATCTCCTTCATTATATAGATTATCTCTTCTGAGTGTTGAACGCGTAGAGAAGCATGTAAAAGAAAATGCATACGGAAGAGAACTTATAGGCAAAAGTGTCCACTATACCTGAAGAGATTCAAGAAGAGTTTCATTATAGAATAAGGTTTTAGGTATATGCGACAGTTTGCTTAAGATAAACAGAATAAGCAACAGCAATATTGTCTCTATAGAGTGTCCCAAGTCTTTGGAACCCATCCAGAACGAAATGTTTTATGTACGCTTCCACTTGCGTCGATAGTAAGGGCGAGCCTTTTCCTTATGCAAAATCTTTATCACATCATTATCCATCACTAGCTTCCTAGTTAGGACATTAGTTGCTAGCAAAACATCCAATATCTTATAATCACTACTACTTTTGGGTAGCCACCTCTACTTAAGTCTTTAACAAGTTCGACTTTCCTAAATTTTAAATCACGTCCTTACTTTGTATTATATGATACTTAAGTATAATTCATACATATATATATATATATATATATACGAGGCGTTGTTCTA